>JAFBJQ010000106.1:3136-22814 GCA_016785345.1 Trinectes maculatus
TGCAACCATTCCTTCTGCTGTCGGGACGATTGAAATTTTTAGTTGCAACAACAGATCTCGGCCCAATAAATTTACTGGACACTCGGGGCATATTACCACAGGACCACGTGTTGTCTCCCCGGAGTCAGGATCTCTGACTAATACAGGTTTTGAAAGTCGATTTGTGGAGAGCATGCCATTTGCTGATTTTACATATATTACACCATTGGATGGAGTCAGTCCGGGTACGGACTCTCTCAACACTGCCCTGTCAGCCCCTGAGTCACACAAAAACTGCAATGATTTCCCATTTATTGTTATTTTCTTAATAGGTTGGCGCGAATGTGGTGAAATACTGGCCAAAATTTGTTCAATGTCCAAAACTGGGTCTCGTGGCTTCCACAGCGTCATCGCAGCTAGTCACTGCTGGTTGAAGGCTGGGTTATGTGGGGGAGGGCAACACCCCCCCTGTGGCTGACGTTTCCTGTGTGGGCAGTCCCTAGCATGGTGTCCTATTTCACCGCAGCTCCAACACTCATCACTGGACTTGTCTGGAGGGGGACCACCTCTTTGTCTGTTAGGTCGGCCTCTTTGGCGGCCACGTCCTCCTCTGTACTGCTGTCTATTGGGGTGCCCAACATAAAATGAGTCAGCCTGCCCTTCTGCCGCTGTTTCGACCAAATCAGAGAGGAACGCTGCTGCAGGAGCGGCAGCGCCCTTTTTCTTTTTATTCTGTGTCACCCTTTGTGCATGCAGCGCCCAATTCATGAGTTGTGACACAGTGCATGTTGGCAAATCAATATAATGTTTTGTAACAAATCCTGTTATTGGGTCTGTAAACCAAGCCAGCAGCGCTTGTTTAAACTGCTGTTGATATGACCCATATTCATCACCCTCGTCTTGAAGGCCACTGTGCGTTTTGAACACACCTTCAAGTCTAGATCTGTACTCGTCTACATCCTCGCCCGTTTTTGTTTGCATTGAAATATTTTCCCATAATTTGGAACTGGTTTGAATTTGTCTTTTGCAGCCTTGTACACTGCGTCAATTTGTGTCTGCAAAGCTGTATATCCTGCCTGCACTGAAGCCCAGTGGAAGGTGAATGCACGTCTCAGTGTCTGGCCGACCTCAGCCCTGTTTAACTGATATGACTGAACTAACATGTGGTGATTATTTATCCACTGATTTATATCTACGGTGGCTACCCAGGCTTTTTACAGCATCCTCCAATTCAGCCTGTGTCCACGGTCTATATACAGTCATTACTCTGTGATCGTCACCATCTATCCCAAAATGGGGATTTGCCACTTCAATCATGGGACACAATTTACCTTCAGGTGGACCACATGGAGGATAAGGCGGAGGGTCGGGACGTGGTCCCGAATCATGGTCATGGAGGTGATTAGTCATGTCTAGTGACGGATACAACTTAGTCATTGTATTTGTTCCCGACGTGGATGCGGCATTTCTTGAACTCTGTCGAGTATTGACTGTTTTTGTTTTAGGCTTCTTTTCTTTACTTTTGTCAACTTCAGGAGATTGAGTTACTGTATTTTTACTATCAGTCGGATGGCAAGCCGCGCTCTGACATGTCTCCTCTGTCGGGTGCACTACAGCTGCAGCCTGCAGTGCACAGTCACTCCCCCTCCTCTTTTCCTCCGTCTGTGTAGCTCTACGCTTAGCTTGTGTAACCCATATTATGGCACAATTCACCTCCTTTTCTCTTTTGACCCAACTCCGACTATTCTTTTTCCTTTTCTCCCATCCCAATCGTAGGACTGTGAGAAGATTACAACAATCTTCTGGTAACAACTTTCCACTAAATCCGTACTTTTTTTGCCATTTCCCTAACCACTTGGTACTGCCTGGTGAAACATATTCCATGAATTTAGGGTCTCCAGTTAAGGCAGCTTTAAGATAAGATATTCCTTTATTCGGCCCACATTGGGGAAATTTCAACGTTACAGCAGCCACAGGGATAGCAGTGTGCATTAAACAGCAATGTGCATTAAACAGATAATAAAAAAGTAGTAAAAAATAAAAATAAAAAATAAAGAAATTGCAACAAAACACTCAATATATCAATATGTAGATACGTTAGGTACATTTACACATTGCACATGTACTACATGTAGTATACACTACATGTATACATAGTATACACTATATACACATACATATATGTCTATATATATACATATATATCTCCTATATACATATATCACAATGTGCAACAATACAGTAAAAAAAAATACAGTGCAACAGTGTAGCAGCATTGGGTTTGTGTGTTGTGTGTGTTGTATGTTGTGGTCTACTAGGAGAACTGTTGGTTGTAGAGTCTGACTGCTGCTGGAAGAAAGGACCTGCGGTGACGTTCCTTCACACATTTTGGGTGAAGGAGTCTGTCACTGAAGGAGCTCCGCAGTGCTACCACAGTGTCCTGCAGGGGGTGGGAGTCGTTCTTCATCATGGACAACAGCTTGGCTGTTATCCTCCTCTCTCCCACCACCTGCACTCGCTCCAGGGGGCATCCCAGTGCAGAGCTGGCCTTCTTGATCAGTCTGTCCAGTCCCTTCCTGTCAGCTGCCGAGATGCTGGTCCCCCAGCAGACCACTCCATGAAAGATGGCTGATGCCACCACAGTGTCATAAAAGGTCCTCAGGAGCGCCCCCTGCACTCCAAAGGACCTTAGCCTCCGTAGCAGGTAGAGTCTGCTCTGGCCTTTCCTGTAAAGTGCGGCAGTGTTATGAGTCCAGTCCAGTTTATTGTTCAGGTGAACTCCCAGGTACTTATAAGATGTGACCACCTCAATGTCTTTTCCCTGGATGTTCACCGGTGTTGGGGGGCAGTGTGTCCGCCTACGAAAATCCACCACCAGTTATTTGGTTTTTCCTGCGTTGATCAGGAGGTTGTTCCTCTCGCACCATCGCACAAAGTCCTGCGTCAGCTTCCTGTACTCCCCGTCGTCCCCATCTGTGATGAGGCCGACGATTGCAGAGTCATCAGAGAACTTCTGCAGGTGGCAGGTGAAGTCTGCAGTGTACAGGGTGAAGAGGAACGGAGCCAAGACCGTTCCCTGTGGGGCCCCTGTGCTGCAGACGGCGATGTCGGACACACAGCCTCCGGTCCTCACATACTGTGGACGGTTGGTGAGATAGTCCAAAATCCAGTATGTGAGATGATGGTCCACACCAGACTGCCCCAACTTGTCCCCCAGGAGTTTGGGCTGAATGGTGTTGAAGGCACTTGAGAAGTCAAAGAACATGACTCTCACAGTGCTCCCAGGTTTCTCCAGGTGAGAGAGAGCTCGGTGTTGGAGGAAGATGACAGCATCATCCACCCCGATGCCAGGTTGGTAGGCAAACTGGACTGGATCCAACACTGGGCTCACCAGTGGGCGGAGATGGGCAAGGACCAACCGCTCCAGGGTCTTCATGAGGTGGGATGTTAGTGCCACCGGCCTGTAGCTGCTGAGGTCCTTGGGGTGCGGTGTCTTGGGCACAGGTACCACACAGGATGTTTTCCACAGCTGTGGTACTCTCCCCAGCTTCAGACTCATATTGAAGATTAATCCAACAATCCCACACAGCTGGTCTGCGCAGGATTTTAAGAGTCTGGAGCTGATGCCGTCTGGACCTGCAGCCTTCCTTGCCTTGATCCTCCGCAGTTGGTTTCTCACTTGGGTTGTTGTGAGGGACAGGGTGGAGCAGGGGGGCTGTTCATTGAATGGTGTGAATGCGGGGGTTGTATTGATGGGCTGAGCAGTGGGGGGTGGCTGTGAGTAGAGTGGAGCAGAAAGGGAGGAGGAGGGAGAAGTTGGAACAAAGAACACTGCATGCAGGGGGAGCCGGGGGAGGGGCAGACGTCTTATCAAATCTGTGGAAGAAAGTGTTCAGATCGTTTGCCCACTTGTGGTCCCCCATAGCTTGGGAGTGAGACCCCCCATGACCTGAGATGGTTTTCAGGCCCCTTCAAACACCGCAGACGTCCCTTTGTTGCAGCTGGTTCTCTACCTTCCTCCTGTAGTTGTTCTTCCCCTCCCTGATCTTCTGTCTCAGCTCCTTCTGCACAGCCCTCAGCTCATCTCTGTCTCCTGACTTGAAGACCCTCTTCTTCTCCTTAAGGAGGGCCTTGATGTCAGTGTTAATCCATGGTTTGTTGTTTGGGAAACACCGTACAGTCTTGGTGGGTACAGTGTTATCCTCACAGGATTTTATGTAGTCTGAAACGCAGTGGGAATCACAGAATTCCTCCCACACAGTTGATTCGAAACAGTCCTTCAGAGCCTCGTTAGTCTCGTCGGACCATATCCTCACTGTGCGGGTCACAGCTGGTTGCCTGTGTACGAGAGGTTTGTACACAGGTAGGAGATGAACCAGGTTGTGGTCAGATCTTCCCAGGGGGGGGGAGGGGTGATGAAATGTATGCCTCCTTGGTGTTGGCATAACACAAGTCCAGGGTTTTATTGTCTCTGGTGCAGCATGTTCATGCACTGGCTGCATCACCGTTAGCAGAGGGGGGAACATACGCAGTTATCGCGATAACATGCGAGATTTCCCGCGGCAGGTAATATGGTCTCATACTAACGGCCAACAGTTCAATGTCCCGGCAGCAGTGTTGCTCTTTAATAGTGATGTGCCCTGAGTTACACCATCTATCATTCACATACACTGCCAGTCCTCCTCCTTTCCTCTTACCGCTCTCCTTCGTCCTGTCCGCCCGCACCAGTTTGAAGCCGGGCAGCTCCGCCTCTGTGTCCGGAGTGAGCGCAGTCATCCAGGTCTCTGTAAACATCATGATGCTGCACTCCCTGTATTCCCACTGGTGCCGGGTCAGCGCCGCTAACTCGTCCATCTTATTGGGAAGAGACCTTACGTTTCCCATGATGATGGACGGGAGGACGGGTCAGAATCTCCTTTTCCTGATGCGGCGCACAGTTCCAGCACGGCATCCCCGTCTCCTCCTCCTCCTAAGCTCGTGGGGAACATCGGGTCTCTCAGGGGTTGCAGCACCTCGGTGCTACGGAGCGCTAACAGCTGGTCCCTACTGTAAACAATAGGACCGTGGCTGCGTCCAGTATCCCCCGACACAGATGAAAACAGTGAAAAAAGTAAAAGAAAGACCAGAGCAAACCCGGCGATTTTGGTCTCCATGATGCACTGGTCGATAAAGAACACAACAGAGTAAAGAAAGTAATAAAAAAGTAATATTAAGACAAACAAATCGGAAAAAAGCTCAACTGGGAGCAGGAGTTGCTGTAACAGGCTACCACTTGCGTAGTGCCATTTTCTCTTCAGACTCATTGTTTGTATACATATGAGTCTGATTTTATTAAAGTATGTCTTTATATTCCATTATATATCTCATTCTGCATGAATTTAGTATTCATTCATTCATTCATTTATATGTATCACCACAAGGCACTTTTACTTAAAAGGAGTATTTTAAATTCATGGTTGGCATCTGTAAAACTCTGATAAATATTCCTACTTCCATAATTTGAAAACTTACAGAAGGTGTGGGCAACTTCACTAAATACCATTCTTGTGGTCCAGCTGTCCTCCCAGCACATCACCCCACAATGAGATCAGTAGGCCAGTACACAAAACCCTACACAGGACCCTCCCTAACCACAACCCCAACCCTGACCCTAACCCTAACCACAACCACAACCCTAATCTTAACCCTAGCCCCAACCCCTAACCTCCCTAACCCTAACCCTAACCCCAACCCCTAACCCTTCAACTCGTTCAGCTGAAGACCATGCTATGAGAACTCACTCAGCAGTCGAGTTTACAGAAGTTATATAAACAGAGGTTGTTGCTGGAAATATCTACCACTAATGTAGTACTGTAATGTAATAGCAATTGTTTACAACTGTAATTGAAAGAAATTGTGTTGTGGCTGGGGTGCTGAGCAGGTTGAGATCAGTGACCAGGCGAGTTGGGTGAGAGGAAAAGCTGTTTTTATTGACAGCAAGGTCCACAAAAAATTTACAAAAAGCCAAGAAGGTTCAAAAAGGAAAAAACAACAAAGATGCCGTGGCAGGCTTGGAGGCAGCGAGTCCGGGTGCAGCTCTAGGAGGAAAAACTGCAGGGAGAAAAACACGTAGTCAGAAGAGCTAAGAGCATGAGAGCAAGCAGGAAAAGGCTGCCAAACAATCACCTAGTAATCGCAATACTCCAGCGTTGAACACAGGTCCGCCAGAGTCATAAATAGGAAACCAGGTAATCAACAAATGCAGGACATCTGTGTGTAATTGGCCACACCCGGACTCCACCTCAGCCACGGCAACCCCTGCAAGACAGGGAAAAGGGAAAAGAAACCAAAAAAGCATCCGCTGGGCTCCGGGTCCCTGAATTAGCCCTAGCCAAAAAAAAACGCTTGTTGCGCCGCTCACGCAGACGATGGTCAAGATGGATTGCTAGGGAAATTAATTCATCTAAAGAATTAGATTCGTCCCTAGCCGCGAGCTCGTCTTTAATGTTCTCATTTAAGCCCCGTGTGAATACTCCCTGTAATGCCCTTTCATTCCAGCCACTCTCAGCTGCCAGAATGCGAAAATCGACAGAGTAAGCCGCAACGGTTGAGGTTCCTTGTCGTAACTGCAAAAGCCGGTTGTCAATTTCTTTTCCCCTGGGAGGATGTTCAAAAACTTTCCGGAATTCTTTAACAAATTCCGAATAATTGAGAAACAGCTGAGAGTGGCCGGTCTGAATTGCTTGAGCCCAAGCAGAGGCTTTTCCTGATAACAGGCTACAAACGAAAGCAACTTTCGAGCGATCGGAAGAATAGCGGAGCGGCTGCTGATCGAAAACGAGAGAACAGTGGTAAAGGAACCGGGAACAGTCCCCTGTATCTCCAGTGAATTTATCGGGCCAAGGGATATGACGCTCTAAACTTACAGTTTGTGTCAGGCAAGGACCCGGAGCCGCAGACGAAGCCGTTAAGCCGGTGGCGGTGTCCACACTGGGAGCGGCGGGGTCCAGAGGCACAGGAGGAGGAGCAGCTGCGGCCGGAGAGGTGGCACAGGAGAGCCGCTCTTCAAGGGAGGAGAGACAGGTGGTGAGTTGAGCTAGTTGGTTTAAAAGAAGAAGAAAGAAAGAAGAAAGAAACATACTTTATTAATCCCAGAATTGGGAAATTGTACACTGTTTTTCACACTGCAATTTTACACACATCACACATTAGTCACATGCGGAGCAGTGGGCTGCTCCCCCTGAGGGAAGCGCACAGGGAGCGAATTTGGGGGTTAAGGGCCTTGCTCAAGGGCCCAAGGTGGTGGACTGCAGATGGCGGCGCCTCTCCCATTTTCCGGCCAATCCGGCGTATAAACCGGCAACCTCACGTCTGGGATGGTGGCGCATCACCCTTTCTTCGGCAGAGCTGGGATTCGAACCAGTGACCTCCGGGTCCAAAGCCTCTTGGTCCCAAGCCCAATTCACGGTCCGCTTCGCCACCACACCACCTCCCAAGCCTAAAGTCTGCTGCAGCGCAGCTTCGTGTTCGCCCATATGGCTTGCCTGATGCCGTAGGGCATTCCTCACCCACTCCAAGTCAGACGGATCCATTTTCTGGCTGGAGTATTCTGTTGTGGCTGGGGTGCTGAGCAGGTTGAGATCAGTGACCAGGCGAGTTGGGTGAGAGGAAAAGCTGTTTTTATTGACAGCAAGGTCCACAAAAAATTCACAAAAACCAAGAAGGTTCCAAAAGGGAAAAAAAACAAAATGCCGTGGCAGGCTTGGAGGCAGCGAGTCCGGGTGCAGCTCTAGGAGGATAAACTGCAGGGAGAAAAACACGTAGTCAGAAGAGCTAAGAGCATGAGAGCAAGCAGGAAAAGGCTACCAAACAATCACCTAGTAATCGCAATACTCCAGCGTTGAACACAGGTCCGCCAGAGTCATAAATAGGAAACCAGGTAATCAACAAATGCAGGACATCTGTGTGTAATTGGCCACACCCGGACTCCACCTCAGCCACGGCAACCCCTGCAAGACAGGGAAAAGGGAAAAGAAACCAAAAAACAACAGCAACCAAAACAGATCATAACAAATTGTTCACAACTGTAACAGCTGAAATGTTTGTTTAACATTTGAATAAAGTATGCACATCAAACTGTGAAGGCATAATAACAGACAAGTGAGGATCAGTTTATCTATAATGCCCCACTGCTACTATCTGGTGGTAGAAAACATAAGACTGAAACATATGTGCCATGTAGTGCCAAGGGGCAAAAAATTGTACAAAAAATTATTTTGTAAAAAGCATCTGGAGTTGCAAAAAAAGTAGGCACTAGTTAGATCCCGAAAAATGAGTATTAAGACATGAGAATAATTACCTATCCATGGACCATTGCCTTATTGTGGTGGAGGGATGTGAGTGCCTTAATGATCCCAGGAGCTGTGTTGTAGGGGGCAGTAGCCCCTGGTAGTGGTTCCCATGGCAAATTGGCTCTGGGTGAAGGGTCAGACAAAGAATGGTCCAAGAAGATTCATATGAGAGAAAAATCAAGGGAACAAAGTACCCTGTCCGTGTCCGGAGGGTGACCAGGGCCCCACCCTGGAGCCAGGCCTGGGATTGGGGCCCGTAGGTAAGCACCTGGTGGCCGGGCCTTTGCCCATGGGGCCCAGTAGGGCTCAGCTTGAAGCAGGGACATGGGACCGTCTTCCCGCAGGCCCACCACCCGTAGGGAAAGCCATACCATATGGGTCCGGTGCAATGTGGATTGGGCAGCAGGCCAAAGCAGGGACCTTGACGGTCTGATCCCCAGCTATCTAAACTAGTAGGGACATGGAACGTAGCTTAACATAGAGTGATTCCATCTAGATATAGTTGGCCTCAGCTCAATACACAGTTTGGTGTCACGACCACTGGTGCTGGCAAAAGAGAACCCAAACGCACAACAACAAGGCAGGCGAGTTGCAAGGGAAATCAGTTTACTTAGTCCAAAAACAGGCAGAGTCAAAACCAGGAGATCAAAAAACAGGCAAACAAATCCGACAAGAGGCAGGCAGGAATCTTAGCTTGGCAACGGACAACACAAGACACAGGTAGATGAGCTGCAGGTGAGGAGATGGGCGGGGAAAACCAGGTGAGGGGAATGAGTTGATTGCATGGCAGGAAAGAAGGGCAGGATCTGAAATGACAGGAGAGTTAGTGAAGTGACAAAAAATAAAAACAAACTAAGAGTAAACTAAGTGTAACTACGTTACAGAACCCCCCCCCCCCCCCCCCCCCCCCCCCCCCCCCCCCCCCCCCCCCCCCCCCCCGCCATCCCACCCAGTTGATCAGGATGAGCCTGGTGGAAGTCTGTGATGAGAGCCGGATCCAGGATGCTGCGAGCGGGGACCCATGAGCGTTCTTCAGGGTCGTAACCCTCCCAGTCTACCAGATACTGCACTCCCCTGCCACGTCGCCGGGACTTGATAAGCTGACGGACAGTGTATGCAGGTGCCGCATCAATGAGCCGGGGTGGTGGTGGGGGTTTGGAAGGAGGCAGAAGTGGACTCTCATTAATAGGTTTGACCTTGGAAACATGGAATGTGGGATTAATCCTCATGGAAGATGGAAGATGGAAGACGAAGACGGACAGCCACAGGATTGATTATTTTAGAGTTTGGGAACGGGCCCACAAAACGGGGGGCCAACTTCTTGGAGTCTAATCTGAGGGGAAGATCCCGTGTAGATAGCCAGACGAGAAGAGTGCCCCCACTGGAGGACCTCAGAACGGAGGCTATCTGGAACAAACAATCTGTTCCCTGGACAAGCACTAGGAGCAGGGAGTTCTGTGTGGGAGCGTTTTTCCTCATCCTCCACCTCCCAGGTTACCGCCCCGATAACACATGCAGTGGAGAGAATACCTTCAGGCTGGGATGGGGAATCCTCTGACTGGAACTGACAAGACAGAGCATCGGGCTTGACGTTTTTGGAACCTGGTCTGTATGAGAGAGAGAAGTCAAAACGGTTAAAGAAGAGAGCCCATCTTGTTTGACGGGAGTTAAGTCTCTTGGCCGATCGGATGTACTCAAGGTTCTTGTGATCTGTCCAAACCACAAATGGTTGCTCTGCCCCCTCTAACCAGTGTCTCCATTCCTCCAATGCAAGCTTGACTGCCGACAGCTCCCGGTTCCCAATGTCATAACTCCTCTCGGCTGGAGCCAGTTTCCGGGGAAAAAAAGCACATGGGTGAACCTTCTGGTCCTCAGCCGACCACTGAGAAAGAACTGCCCCAACACCGGTGTCCGAGGCATTCACCTCTATGATAAACTGGCGAGCAGGATCTGGGCAGATGAGAATAGGAGCTGAGGTGAAACGTGACTTTAACTCACCAAAAGCCACCTCAGCCATGGAGGACCACCGGAAGGGCTCACTGAAAGAAGTGAGAGCGGTGAGGGGAGCTGCTACTGAACTGTAGTTCCGAATGAACCTACGGTTGGCAAACCCCAGGAAGCGTTGAAGCTCCTTGCGTGTGGATGGAGTTGGTCAGTCAATGACTGCCTTGATCTTGGCCGGGTCCATCCGGATGTTGCCAGCGTTGATGATAAAACCCAGGAAGGATACCTCTGAAATCATCCACCCCAGAGTCAATGAGGGCTGAGCCAGTCAGAGTGTACAGTTTGGCTCACCAGCGCCCTCTGGATGACTGGTGAGCCATGTCTTTTACTGGACACGAAGAGGCGAAATGGCCGTCCTGACCACAGTACAGACACCTGTTCTCCCTTAGGTGGTGCTGTTGTTCTGCTGTAGACAGCCGTGTCCTGCCCAGCTGCATAGGCTCAGGAGCGTCACAAGGTGGATTAGTGCGCTGCAGGTGGGATGGCTGGTTACCCCGCACAGTTGGCGGAGGGAGCGAACTTTCTCCCTCCGCCGCTCCTGTAGACGACCGTCTATGCGGATAGAGAGAGAGACAAGTGCGTCCAAATCAGCAGGAAGATCACGGGCCGCCAGCTCATCTTTGATGTCATCTGAGAGGCCGTTATAGAAGGCATCGAAGAGCGAAGCAGCGTTCCAGTTACTTTCAGCTGCTACAGTGCAGAACTCAATAGAGTAATCAGAATCAGACCACTCCCCTTGTGCCAGGGGAGTGGTCTCCCCAGAGCAACCTCTATTCCAGGTATGACATGGTCAAAAACCTTCCGTAGCTCATCGGAGACCAGCTTGACAGACGAACAGATGGCGGATTCCTTCTCCCACTCTGCGGTCCCCCAGTCTCTAGCTCTACCGGCAAGCAGAGAGACAATGTAGGCCACCCGGGACCTCTCGGTGGGGAAGGCGGAAGGCTGGAGTTCAAAGGCAAGGGAACACTGCACGAGGAACGGCCGGCAGCTACCCGGAATAACGTTCCGGAGGAGGCAAACGCGCGTCCGACACAGAAGGAGTCTGTACAGGAAGGCTGACAAATGATGCCAGGCTACGATCTGATAGTGAGAGTCTTTGGAGAAGGTCATGAATGCTGCCCAAGCTCCTCTCATGACGAGCTGCCACCTCCTGTAGACTGCCTGAAATGGAGGTAAGTTCTTCGTCATGGCGCTGAAGAGCGCTGGCCTGTGCTCTCAGCTCATCGCAGATTGAGTGTCGGCTGGGTTCATTTTGGCCAGATTGTTCTGTCACGACCACTGATGCTGGCAAAAGAGAACCCAAAAGCACAACAACAAGGCAGACGAGTTGCAAGGGAAATCAGTTTACTTAGTCCAAAAACAGGCAGAGTCAAAACCAGGAGATCAAAAAACAACAATCCGACAAGGGGCAGGCAGGAATCCGAAGTCCAAGAGGGGCAAAAACAAGATCAGAACACAAAGACAGAACTGGAAAAATGCTGGATAGCTTGGCAACGAACAACGCAAGACAATCTGGCAGGGATCAAGTGGACATGGACTAGAATATATACTAAGGAACAAATGAGCAGATGAGCTGCAGGTGAGGAGATGGGCGGGGAAAACCAGGTGAGGGGAATGAGTTGATTGTATGGCAGGGAAGAAGCGCAGGATCTGAAATGAGTTAGTGAAGTGACAAAAAATAAAAACAAACTAAGAGTAAGTGTAACTATGTTACAGTTTGGGCTCTGGAACAAAAATTGTTGATAGGGGATGGACCCTCTTCTATGCTGGAGTTGGCTCAGGTGAGAGAAGGAGGGCAACCGTGGACCTGCACTTAACACCCCGACTTTCAAGCTGTGTGTTGGAGTTTTCCCGAGGGGACGTGAGACTCGGAAAGGTATAATTGGGAGGAACGGCCACCCCGATTTGAACTTGGATGGAGATCATTTATTGGACTTCTGTGCTAGTCACACCTCCGGCAGAGCTTTGATCACGTCCCGGGGGTAGTGATGGACATTGAGACTGAGTGGTCAATGTTCCAGGCTGCCATTGCCAGCTGTTCAGAGCTGTGGTCGCAAAGTTGTTGTGGCTCGTCACTGCGGCAATCCATGAACCTGCTGGTGGTCACTAGAGGTGAGGGATGCCATCAAGCCAAGTCCTATAGTTCGTGGCTGTCCTGTGGGACTCCTGAGGGAGTTGACAGCTACCAGCAGACCAAGCGGTCTGCAGCACGTGCAGTCAGGGAGGCAAAAACCCGGGAGTGGGAAAAGATTGGTGAGACCATGGAGGAAAACTTTCAGACGGCCCCAAGGGGGATCTGGCTTAGGACGGGGAAGCAGCGCTTACACCGTTCACAGTCGGGATGGGGTGCTGTTGACCTCAACTAAGGACATCATTGGGCGGTGGAAGGAATACTTCAGGGATCTCCTCAATCCCACCAGCATGTTCTCCGAAGAGGAGACAGAGTCTGGGGACGTGGAGCTGGACTCTCCTATCACCGGGGTGATGTCATCACAGCAGGGAATCATACTCCACAGCCTCCCTGGGAAAGTATACTCTAGGGTACTGGAGAGAAGGCTACGTCTGATTGTAGAACATCAGATACAGGAGGAGCAATCTGGTTTTCGTCCCGGTCATGGAACAGGGGATCAGCTCTATATCCTTGCACGGTTGCTTGATTTGGAGAAGGCTTACATCCGTGTTCCTCGAGGTAAGCTGTGCTTTGGTAGTATGGGGTAGATGGCTTGTTGTTGTGGGCCATCGGGTCCCTGTACTGTTGGAGTCAGAGCTTGGTCCACATATCCAACAGCAGGTCCGACACGTTCCCGGTGAGAGTTGGACTCCAACAGGGCTGCCCTTTGTCACCGGTTCTGTTTGTAACATATATGGACAGAAATTCTAGGCACAGCAAAGTGTCAGAGGGGGTCGTGTTTGGTGACTAGAGGATCTCGTCTCTGCTTTTTGTGGATGACGTGTTTTTTTCAGCTTCATCAAGCAATGACCTACGGCTGGACTGGTTTGCAACCGAGTATGAAGCAGCTAGGATGAGGATCAGCACCTCTAAGTCTGAAACCATGGTTCTGGACCAGAAAAGGGTGGATTGCCTACTCCGGGTCAGAGAGACGCAGTCCAAAGTGGAGGAGTTTAAGTATCTCAAGGTCTTGTTCTTGAGTGATGGGAGAAGGGAGCGGGAGGTTGACAGACAGATCGGAGCAGCGTCTGCAATGATGCAGGCGCTTAACCGGTCTGTTGTGGTGAGCCGAAGGGCGAAGCTCTCAATTTACTGGTCAGTCTTCATCCCGACTCTTCTGTTATTATCATAAACAGAATGATAAATTACACTGCAAGCTGTATCAGACATGTCCCAAATGCTAGCACGAGCTAGCGCTAGCTAAGTTGTTATAATCAACAGAATGCTAAATTACAGTGCAAACTGTATCAGAGATGTCCCTAATGAGGGAATTATAAATTACAGTGTGAAATATGTCACAGGTGTTGCTAATGCTAGCGCAAGCTAGTGCGAGCTAGCTAAGGCATTATGATCAGCATAATTATAAATTACAATGTGAAATGTGTCACAGGTGTCGCTAATGCTAGCGTTAGCTGACTACATTATTAGAATCAGCAGAATGGTAAATTACAGTGCAAACTGTGTCACAGATGTCCCTAATGCTGGCGCTAGCTACCATGCTGTGAGCAAGCATTAGCATCACATTATCAATCCTTACTTGATTAATTAATTAGAAATTACAGTATGAAGTAATGTGAACTACTAATGTAGTACTGTAATGTACTAGAAATTGTTTCTAACTGTAAAAGCTAAATGATAATTATAATGATAATAGTGGGTCAAAAATAGGGTCCTAGTAGTGGTCTGGTCCAAATAACAAGAATAATTCTAACAGTTAACAGTACAGTCACAATAGGTTGCTTGCATTCTTGTTGCTTGGGGTAAACACTTTGGGTTCTCAGGCCTAAAATAAGTTTCACTTTCTGTTTGTTTGCATGTATGTGTGTGTGTGCATGTGAGAGTTTGTGAGTCAAGATCAAGATTAGTGATCTGTCTGTGTACGTTAATGTGACTTTGAATGTGTGTGTACGTGTTCACTTGTGAGAGAGAGAGAGACAAAGATTGAGGGGCAATGTATATCATAAAAGAATAGGTGTGTGTGTGTATGAGAGAGAGAGTTTGTGTCTTTCAGTCCAAAGCGAATGTTAAGAATCAATTGCTCTTCTGCTCAGTTTAATGTGAGATCCAGTCTGTAAGGTAATGAAAAACAGAAAAACTAAAATGCAATCTGTCCAGAGTTTTAGGTGTTCATACACCTGTTATTCTCAGTTATTCTCTGTGATACTGACAGTTACTGCCTGTTTCCAATAACACAAACATTTAAAAACAATCTCTCTTTTCACTCAAGGATCCAGACTTATTTGATATTTTAATGTTTTCTGTGAATGTAGGGCCAGAGTAGACAGATTTACAGTGAGTTGTTTGTATGGTGTTAATGTTATTCTCCAGTCCCTCTCCAGCAATAACATCATGGCCTCTGTGAATTATCTATTCACACTGGTTAGGGTAGTGGTGACCTAGTGGTTAGAGCGTGGGCTTGAGACCAAGAGGGCTGGGGTCCAAACCCTGCTTGGCACCATTCTGGGCCCTTGAGTAAGACACTTAACCCCAATTACTCCTTGGACGCCTTGTATGGAAGCCCACTGCTCCACATGTGTGTGTGATGGGTTAAAAGCAGAGACCACATTTTGTTGTGATGATGACAGTATTGCGAGCAAAGAGATTTTTCATTGCTATGACACCCAGTTTGTATTGACAATAAAAATAGTAATAGCAAGATATGAGATACTGACCTGGGAGGAAATGCTTGTTTTTTATATTGCTTTATGTCCTTTGTCTTGTGTAACATTTTATTTTCACTGTGTAATCTCAGAGATGGGTAATGCGTCACTAAGCTATCTAAGAAAACGTACAGGGCATGTACAAATGTATCACACTGACCTGCCACTCTGCAAGCTAGTGGTCTGGTAATGTAATTTTCTAAACTTTCCATGGATTAACCCATGCATAATTTTATAAGTTATGTAGAAAAGGTCCCCCAGGGAACTCTTGTGGTCATATGACACAATATATTATATCACCTAAGAGCTGAATTCAGAGAAGAGTACATATAGCTAAACTTTAGACTGTTTAAGTGTTCTAGTTCACCCCAAAGCTGTCAGACGGATTTGCGGTTCGGGCTCTGTGCATGAGAGTTAGGTTAATTCCACAGCAGACTGTTAATTTTGAATGCATTTTCCTCATGATGTCCACTTGTCAATGTGTTTATGTTAGTTTAAGTTTTGTTTTTCCTAAAAATAGCCATCTTACTATTAGGCCCTGTTAATTTTGACCTGTCATACTGATATTTTGCGTCATTTATGACTGAGAGTGGAAAAAGTATACTCCCAGAGAGGTTTTATCAGACCTTGGTGTCTGATAAAACAAGCATGAAATCAGCTTTACGATAGTGGGAGAGGCTTTTACGGGTTGTTATTTCACCATACTGATCCTTGCCCTGTTGTTGCACCTCATTTGATAACATCTTCAGCATTAGAGGCCTGTGGATATGAGCAGTGGCATACACACCATCATAATGCAGTTATACAATATATCTGAGAAATGATAAGGTGTGTCACATCTGAAAAAACGACACACATTACTTAAAATTCACATTATTTTTCACATTATTTCAAAACAATATTTTGTGAAACAAGGCTCTGTAAAAAGATGTAATGTCATTATATTCATTATACCACCACATTCTGATATATTATTTTCATTCATTCATTCATTTTCTACCGCTTTATCCTGTTAAGGGTCGCGGGGGGAGCTGGAGCCGATCCCAGCTGACATCGGGCGAGAGGCAGGGTACACCCTGGACAGGTCGCCAGTCCATCGCAGGGCCAACACAGAATACATATACAGACAAACAACCATTCACACTCACATGCACACCAAAGGACAATTTAGAGTGGCCAATTAACCTAACCCCCACAATGCATGTTTTTGGGCGGTGGGAGGAAGCCGGAGTACCCGGAGAGAACCCACGCAGACACGGAGAGAACATGCAAACTCCACACAGAAAGATCCCCCGAACCGAGATTCGAACCAGGGACCTTCTTGCTGCGAGGCACAAGCGCTACCCACTGCGCCACCGTGCTGCCCCTATATTATTTTCAATAATACATAAATTATAAATCATTCATGTAAAAGCACAAGTTCATCAGAATCAGGTACTCATAGAAAAAGCAAGTAAAAATGTTGAAGAAGCTGATCAGTATAGTTTATTATGAAGAGGATGTGAAGAGAGAGTGAAGAGGTTTGACAGTATTCTTTTCTCTGTCACCAATGTCAGACTCCACCCCCCCCAGTGTCCTTCTTCAAGCTGCTGCCCCAGCAGACAGCATACAGGATGGTACTGGGCACCACAGAGTCATTAGAACACTCTCAGCATCGTTCTACCAATGTTCAAGGACCTAAGGTATCTAAGAAAATAGAGATGAAGTCAGTCCCCTGGAGACCCCCAATTTTGCTAATCACGTAATGTGGTCTGCCAGTCAAAATCCACAATCCAGTATCACTGTCAGCTTCTCAATCAGCAGCATCAGCCTGATGGTGTCAAATGTACTGTAGAAGTCAATAAACTTGACCCTCACTGTGCTTGCTGACTTATCTAGGTGGGCATAGACCTGGTTGAGCAGGTAGATAATTGTATCCTCTGCTCCTAGATGAGGCTCGTAGGCAAACTGAACGGAAACTTGAAATGGTTGGGCCATAGGCCATAGCTACTCCAGGATGAACCTGTCCAGGGTCTCCATGATGTGGGAGGTCAATGCCAATGATCTGTAATCCTCAGGGTCGCTGGGGTTTTTTTGGCATAGGGATGAGGCATGACATGCTGAAGTAAAAGAAGAAGAAACACACCTTTATTGTCCCATTTATTGGGAAATTAGTTTTCTGCATTCCACACATTATTTTGTTAGTGCAGAACATGTGTAACACATCATGGATACATGCGGAGCAGTAGGTTACACCACAAGGAGTGCCCGGGGAGCAAATCTGGGGGGCTAAGGGCCTTGCTCAAGGGCCCAAGACTGTGGACAGCATCAGGCAGATGGCGATGCCTCTCCCGATCTTTGGCCAGTCCAGGAACTGGCCAAAGATCGAAAGGGGCATATGAGGCAAATTGCAATTTGACTCATCGTGCTTTAACAAAGAGTACAGGGTGTGACATCCTCTGACCTACACCCTCAGCAAGGGTGAGGAAGAACTGCCAAAAGAAAACCCTTTAACAGGGGAAAAAAATACAGAAACCTGCGGGAGAGACTTAGGTAAATAAATCCAACCCTAGTTTCTTGCCCCAAGGCTTCTCCAGAATTTTAAGACACGGTAGTGATGTTTAACAGACCAATACCACAGCTCTGCCAGCCCATCCCCCATTTAATAGTCCTCCTGGGAGTTCCCTCCCTCTTAGGAGGCATATAAACTCTGGAGATTGGAGATAGAGGACAGGAACTAATACATTCAGACATGCTACCTCCATTATTCAGCCTTCCTCTTCCCTTGCTAGAGCCATTTTCTTTTTTCTGGAAAAGACACTGCAGCCAGTTTCCTGATTTCAAAAGTACTGAATGACACATCAACTACACTGGTCTGTTGTCAAAGTCTGCAGCAAGACAGTGATGGATCCCTACGTGCTCATTGTTTGTCCAGTTACAGTATCTCATTTATTGTGTCAGCCAGTGATCAGTGTCTATAATTAGAGTATATGCTCTGATTTGTCAATCTTTGGATGATGAAAATTCAATTGATATTGTAATTTGCAGTAATCATAAAATACAATTCATTTTGAACTTTAGTCTCTTAGGTAAATTTAGCATAGCTCCTAAGAATCTGTATCTATTATATATTGTATATATAACACTTACAAACATACATATATATAACTGAGACAGTGTGTAAAAAATTACATTACATTGATTTTATTTAAATATGCTGATTAATCCCAGAAGATAGTAATCTCAGGAGGAATATGGGGTTACTGCACCACCTGATAAAACTCTTATGTGATAAACTGTTGTGTCATAAAAAAAATCACGCAAATACGCACCTGCAAACTGACTTTAGTTTTACAATAATGCAAATATGAATCTGTTCTTTCTCCCATACTGTTATTTATGGTTGAAGCAGGCAGATGTTTTCAAAGAAAACCCATAGCAGTTAGTGCACCTGACCAGCACAGCAGATAGCAGTGTCGCAGCAGGTGGGTTAGTTATTTTTATTTTTAAATTTATTTTTAGTAGTTGCCCTCACTCTATGTATCATTAAGTGCAGTCTCCCTTTGCACATGCTGAACAACTAACAGTGCATTTGGTGTGTAAAACAATTTACTGGAGACACTTGAGGAAATGTGGGTATGTACAATGAACCTACATCATAATGAAGCAGATATGTCCGTGTTCATTCATCTTATCTTGTTCAATCATCTTATCTCTGGTGTCTCTACACTTTGACTCTGGGTGGGTGTGTTTAGTCACAGCTGATCCACTGAATTCAAGCCACTGTCCCGAGAGTGTATAGTGCTCTGTGATACACAGACACGCAGTGGCCATTTCCATTTTCAACATTTGGATTTCATTCACTTTATACCGTTGCTTGGGATATGATCTGGTGATGGCATATTCTTTGCATTTTCTGATGGTCTCTGTACTCATTTGCCATTCTTCTGCTGATGGTAAGATATACCTTAATTTTCTATGGCCAGTCTTACTGTTTTTCCTTACTGCATCCAGTTGAACGCTACAGTTAAGTTTTTCCGATTATTATACAGTTGACCTCAAAGGATAACTTAATATTACGTCTTCTCACTATCTTAATAAGAGATTTCCATATTAATTGTTGACTCAGGCATCAACAGGCAAGAGCCATTGTGTATCCCTGCAATTGCAACATTTGTCGAGAGTCGCAAAACATCAAAACGTTTTACTTAGTTTCCTAGGGATCAATAAAGTGTCTGTCTGTCTGTCTGTCTGTCTGTCTATCTATCTATCTATCTATCTATCTATCTATCTATCTATCTATCTATCTATCTATCTATCTATCTATTTATTTATCAAACTCCAAGATTAGCAGTATTACATCTCCTACCGTCATTCTTCAGCAAAGGGGCTGAAGAGTCAAATGCAGCCGCAAGTTATTGAACCCTGGAATAAAATAAAATAAAAATCTTATATTAACTTTAGAGTTAGCCATAGAGCACCACCCTAAAAGAAACGGTAGCCAATTTATCAATTCTATGTCATAAATATACAATTTATTTAAACATCAGATT
>JAFBJQ010000107.1:0-100000 GCA_016785345.1 Trinectes maculatus
TCTCTCTCTCTCCACCTGTCTCTCTCTCTGCGTGTGTTTGGTTGACTATATGTTGGGAACGTGGTGGTGGCATTCCCGTGGTAGAGGGTTAGCTCAGTGGTAAAAACACTAACTTAGCCTCAGTCGATCCGATTTCGAATCCGGTTAGGTGCTGTTTTGATATGGCAAGGACGAATTAGGTATATATATATATATATATATATATATATATATATATATACTGTCTATATAGCATGGTTGAAAATCTATTTTCACATTATATATTTAATAAAATCTCGTCGTTGGTCAGCTCGACCTTGCCGAGCCACCCGACTGCCGGCACCCCGAAACAACTTTCTTCAGGCGCGCCCCCGGACTGCCGGGGGCCCGACCGGTCCTGGAGCCGGACTGCCGGGATGACTATCCAATTACCTTTGACTGCCCTGTAGAATTTTTAAAAAAGTTTTTTTTCCATATTCGTCCTTTTGTTTCTAAGTGTTTTTTTAATGCATCTACTTAATTCCTTTTATTTCTTTTAATTCATTGTTAAGTGTTATCAAAATGTTATCAATGTTTTATCTATGTTCCACAGTGTGTTTTTATGGAACTAAAGACAAAAGCGAACACAGAACTTGAACACGCGACCACAGCATCGCCAGACCAGTTGCAAAACCACTCCGCCACCGAGTCCGACAACAATCACTCCTCCTAACTTATATTTGACTTATAGACAGTGACAGTCGACTTAAAAAAAAAAGTGCAACCCCCCGTCACAGAGTGTGACAGAGAGACGGGGGAGGCAGCAAAGAAAACATATAATTAAAGAAGTGGAGGACATTTTCTTATTCAGTTATTTGCACAAAAACGCAACAAATTCACACTGCAACACCAGCATTTCAACACTAGGTGACAGTTTATTCCCCAACAAACACTCTTCAGCACCCTTGGACTTCTGGAGATCCTGCAGTACAATAAAGACTATGGTTGTCCTTTATCTACAGAACAACAACAAGTGTGTGTGTGTTTATATGTATATAAGGAAGACAGCAAGAGAGAGAAGCAACACAATAAGGACAATGTCTATCCATTATAAAAGCAAAAATAAATATGTTATATCAGCGTGTATGTATAGGGAGGGACAGAGGAGAAAAGAGGGGAAGAAAGATAAAGAGAAAGGAGAGGAGGAGGGAGGAGAACTAAAGAATACAAAGACAAGAAGAATGAAGAAGAGAACAAACAGAAGGAGAAAGGCAGAAGAAACTACAGACAATAAGGACATTAACTAAATATGAAGGAAGGAGGGCAGGAGAGATGAGTGAAAGAATGAAAATTTAAAGAGGAAGAAGAGGAGGGGGAGACAAAAAGACAAGGAGAAAAAAAGAGAGCTAAGAGGAAAATGGGAGGAGGAGGAGGAGGAGGAGAACAAAAAAGATTACAATGAGAAAAATCAAGACAGAGAATGAAGAGAAGGACAAACAGAAGGAGAAAGGCAGAAGAAAGGGAACACAATAAGGACAATGACAATCCATAAGCTAAACAATATGAAGGAGGGAGGAAGGGAAGGCAGGAGAGATGAGTGAATGAATGAAGAGGAAGAAGAGGGCCACACAGGGAGAAAACAAAAGGGGAGAGACAAAAACAGACATGCAAAAAGGGGAAGAACGAAGGGAGACAACCACAGAGTGCAACTGACACAAACATACAACCTCTAACAGAAGACAACACATTTCACAACAACCTACAACTAAAAGCACAATGTCAAAAAAACATAGTGTGAGTGTGTGTGTGTGTAAATAACGCAAAAGACTAGTTTGAAGTTTCATTACATGACATTCATTTTATCCAAACACATTTACAAGAAATGCATTCAACATATCTTAAGGAAAAACATTTTTTCCAACACTACTACCGAAACAACAGATCCAAAACTCTACACACAACTAAAAGCTAAAGCTGAACACACCAAAGCTTAGGCTTTACCTTTCCCTTCCTCTACCATCACACTGACACTAAATGACTGCCTGTTGCTGTTAGTCCACTTTAACACTCTGTCTTCTCACTCCAACTCAACTAAACAACTATGAAAGCACTCACATATCTGTGCCATCTTTACCATTGCTAAATAGACTCACAACACTGCTGCCTCTGAGGATAAACTCACAATAAACTGTCTGGCTTTCAAACATGACAATAACAAGACGATAACTAAACACAGGGCTTCTTCGCAACACTGACGCATTCTGACACATCTCAAGTCTAAGCACCTCTCCTTCACTCAACACAACTATCTGATCTTACCTTCAGCCAAAGACCATAAAGTGACTCTCACTGCAAAGTCCTTCATGACATGAAATAGGTTCATCTAAATGAGACACATGCACAATTAAATAGCACGATACCACTAAAGGGCCTTCTTCACATCATCTGCACATTGAAAACCTAGTTGATACTTTCTCATACTCCTAAGAATTTCACTACAGACAAGACTCTCAAAAAAATACATTTAATCCATCACACTGCCAACAGTGTCTATATCTGCCATAGTGGACTGCACAATGTCTCCTCTTCAACGCTCTCTCTTACTTTCCTGGGGAAAAGGAGAGGAAAAAAAACACAATTATTGAAAAATACACACACTATGACATTCTGTCAACAACATTTACGTGATGCATGACAGAAACAGGACAAATGAGAATGGCCTCTATTAAACAGCCATGTGATGGTCTGACACTCAACCAATGACTAATGCCTTAAACCGATTACTTACAATTACAATTAACAGTCAAGGTCAGAGACCACATTACTTCACATGATTCACTAATTTATTCATCATGAATAGAACACAGCCCACCATCAGGTGGGTAACATCTACATCATCTACAAACAGTTACATTTCTGATTCACTAACACAACAGAACATTAACTTCTAATCTGTGCATAAAAAAAGTGTGTTCCTCCAGCACCACACCCACCCAGATGTAAAATGCCACTCCAAATCAATGGCACAAAGTGAGGCTGCAGAGGAATCACACAGAGGTTTGCACTGAATTTCTCTAGAAATCAATCCACTAGCTCACAGCTTTTGCAGTGGACCAAGAATGCACAGCACATCACTTGGCTGTTTGTGTGTATACCACATCTCAATGAAGATGCTGAAACAGGAACTGGGTCATTCCACAAAACAGGTACCTTCTTGCACACACCCAGGAGTTCTCATTCACCACCCTATAACAGATAAACACACACACCATTTAAAACATAAGTCAGAAAAATGTTACAGTATAATACAGTTGTTTTCCAAGTGGACATTTTCATCATTTACATTCTTTACCTTCAACCACAGGAAGCCATACCAGAACTACCTCAGGAAAAAAAAACATCTGGATAATAATCTTGAAAACATGACACAGCCAGCACAGTCTCCAGACTTAAAGCCCATCGAGCTGGTTTGGGATGAACTGGACACAACCCTGAAAGCAAAGCAACCTACAAGGGCCAAACATTTTGGAAGAACTTTCTGAAGAACATTTGATTTCTATCATACTAAATATTACACAAAGATGTTCTGCTGTTAAATCTGCCATGATGACCCAAAAGTTTACAATACTTTTTGCTCTACAAATAGTTTCCACTGTTTGTTTTTTAACTACAGTTGATTATTTGTACTATTTCTGATTGTGATAACACATTAAAACTATATATATATATATATATATACATATACACACACACACACACACACACACACACACACACACACACACACACACACACCTGCCCTACTAAATACACCATTCAGAAAGATCATTTTCATTACATATACAAGTTTGACACATTCAGTTTTTTTTATTAACACTAGGTTTGACAAACCCCATCTAACAGACAAAAACAAAAAATAAAAAAAGTAATATGGGAAATTGCTGCCTCTTGAACTGGAATCTTTGAAAAGGTTTTACTATGCCCTTAAAAACATAAATCTGGTCATTAACAAATGGCACCAGTTTCAGAAAACAACCCACACACTTTTTTGAAAGGTGTGTCCAATCATTTGTGTGCCAACTATTATGTACCTGGATGAAACCTTTTCCCATAAATGAATACAAACACTGCGTTAATAATGACTAGTTTAAATTCTGAGACAATTCACTGTCAAAAATGGACAGAGTACAGACTAATGCATGTCCCAAACATACATACAGGACATCACGCATGCTGATCACAAACTGCATGTTACCTGTTTCATTTCACCACACTTTACCCTTACCTATGTACATGTCAGGCTGTGAGGGAATCTCCAGGTCTCAGTGGAGCAGTTTCAGGTTCTGATCAGCTTCTGTCAACTCCGTCCTCCTACATGAACAAATACAAATCAAAGCTGAAAGTTCAGTTAAACATCACATTCAACTGACAGTGACACTGCAACTGGATGAACACATGGTTCAACCATGGAGGGAAATGTGTCCACATAACATTAGAAATGTGTCCACATAACAGCTGATATATATGGAATACTGAAATAGTTCATGGTTTAATTGTTGGTTGAAAACATTTTCGCGTCGATCATCGCATCGTTCATATTTGCAGACCAAAAAAACAAAGGAGTAAAGAGAAACAAAACCGCCACACTTGTTTATCCCCGCCGGGAATCGAACTCCAACTGTCCCGTACCGAAGCCCGGGTTTAAACACAGTGAGCTACGAGTCCATAACGAGAACCGTGTCGCCACATCTCGCTCTCAGTGAGTGAGAGCGAGAGAGAGAGAGAGCACTTATTCGCCAAACATCTAATCAACAACAATGCACATCAGTGCAGTCCGAGTCAGTGAGTGTCTTCTTGTCTCGTCTGACAACATCAACACCTCTCTCTCTCTCTCCCTCTCTCTCTGACCACTATCCAGTCATCTGTTTTATCTCTCCTCTCCTCTCCCCACCGCTTTCTCAATGAATCATTTGGCCGAGTTCAACTCCGCCCACTTTGTGTAAGCGCTTAATTATCAGCCTTGACGGAAACTAAATAGCGCGTGCGCCTCTTGCCTCTTGGAAGTGGCAGACCTGTCCGCGCGGGCGTCCCGTGTGCGCTCCGGCTGATTCCTGCCGCCGACCGACCAGCATGCAGGTGTCTGTGCTCCTCCCCGTCTCCAGCTCGGCGCTCGTCAGAGGATGGAAAGTACTGAACAACGACGCCACGGAGATTTGACCGGAGTACAGGGACAAATGCAAATTGAAACATCACATACAGTAAAACATATATATGTAAAAGTCAAAGTATAAGTACCCATATCATATTATAAGTCACATTTTCTATTTCCCCCCCTTTCACACCACTCTATATAAAAAGTCCACTATATAATCGAGTAATAAACGAAATAAATGCAAGAAATAAATGTAATAAAGGCATCTGAACTCCCTCTGTAGGCATCACAATGCCAACCCATCTCAATATCATAGCCTTCGCAAAGGTCAACAGCAACGTACAAAAACAAAACATCACACTCAATGACAAAAGAGCTGCCACTAAAACTTGAGCCACTATTGCTCCTATTGCTCCTAATTTCTCTTGCAACCAAGCATTCGCACACCATCCTGCTCCTTCTGACGGTCCAAACGCATCTCTGATATGCTTCAACGCTTCTATAACACTAGTTATATTATCAGAAGAATCTGGAATCAATATATAGCAAGCATCTCCAGTCAAATTCAAAGACACACACAAACCACCTTGTTTGGCCAAAACATAATCAAAAGCCATATCATGTTTCAACAATGTCAATCTATGACAACAAATCAAAACCTCCTATGGTTTCATTTGCAAAACCCTGTAGAGTGTAGGTAATATTATCAATATGATCTGCCAAAAATGTCACACCATACCAAGGAAATAAACCAATACCCCACTTCTCACCTAAACTTATCCTCCAATGATAGGACTCCAAATTATATATATATTAAAAACTTCATATGGGAGTTTCAATACCGCCATCCTGTCCACCCATAAGGTAGAAATAAGAATGCTTTATCAACACAAACCCACCAAATATCCTTAAAATTCCCTATAGTCACATTACCAGGCATAAGTTGATGTCGCACCATCAAAGTTCTACTATGTTTACGATTTGGTGCATGGATAGTCACTTCAAACAAAGCAGTATTAACTCCACGGTTTTTCTTATTCAAATTCATCATATACTCATCGCACTCTCATATTCCCATAAACATCCCAGATACATGATGAGTATCATTTGAACAAAAACAACTGGGGGCCCTCACAGGGGTCACCTTCATAGCCTCAGGAATTACTCTTATCATATTTACATGCTGATCGAGTAAATTCACATATGTTAACTCTCTTAACCAAGCACAATTAAGTCGAGGCTTAAACAGGTGTACCGACAAAGCCGTTATTAAATCTGTTGCTGATTGCTGCTGATAGAACAGCCATGATAGTGTATAAGATTGACATACAGCAGTTAGTGGCTCTGGTACCATGTGCCTGGTGATGGAACTTTCACCACACATGGGCAATTTAGCTTCCTAACGGACTTCACAGAATGAGTCAACTGCTGGAACCATAAGTTCCTACCTGCCCATGGATCTGAAATCTGCAACACCCAAGAATCAAATCCATATGCCGTCCATTTTGTTTCTCTCTTCTGCACTGCATGAGCTTGGTCAGCTATTTCCTCTGGTGTCCAGTCTACATCAAAATACTCACTCTCTAACTCAGGGAGGTCAAAAATCTCATCCCTACTGTCCACCCCAGGCTCTAATGTCAACATAGGCTTCTGGGTGACATTTATCAATTTCCTAGATGTTAAAGTTGTCACATTCATCACCTGTGTCACATTCACAGCTTTCATAGATATCACAGATGTCCTTCCCACTGTGGTATTCGTCGTTCTCAAAATCATAGGCAAAATAGTAGCCAATGTTGTTGTATTGGCACTCTGAGTAGTAGCCAAAGTAATAGCAGGAGTCGTTACATTAGCAATCTCAGTATTATTCAAAGGTGAAGTTACAAGCTTCGTCCATGTAGCATTCACCTTAGCAGTAGCAGTCGTGTTAAATTGACTTCCTTTAACAACACCGGAGACCCCAACAGATCTTCTATCTTCTACTACAAGCATCACTCTGCGACTTATAAAACCTTGTAACCAATAATTTCCTGCTGGAACCAGTTTAAACTCAGGTTCATGATAAGTACACACATATTCTCCTTGATCTTCCCACGTTACATTACACAAAACAAGTGTACAATCACCTGGAACCTTCGACCACCTCATAGGTGATATCAGGATTGACCACAGGAGGGCAGCAAGCCATATCAAGCTGCCGTAGACGACTACACTACAACAGGAATCAGAGAGTATGTTGACAATACAATGAATACATGCTATTCCGGTTCGGTCTCTCGGCACAGAAACGAAAGTTCCGTCGGGGTTAAACAGTAGCTGTGAGGTCCCTAACGTCCATCTCATGAGCCGGGGACAGCGCACATCAGTCAGAAAATGACTACAGTACAACAGGAATAAGAGCGTATGTTGACAATGAAGTCACAACAGACACTTCCGCATTAGCGGCTGGTGTTTGTTGACAGCCGCGCCACTTACCTTGGCACTACGGTTATAGTTTGGCTGTGTTGTCGGGGAAAATGGCTCCGTTTAACACATACAAACTGAGGTGTTGCACACGGCTCATGAAACGGACGTTAGAGACCTCACAGCTGCTGTTTTACCCCGATGGGCTTTCGTTTCCGTGCCTAGAGACCGAACCGGAAATGCATAGATTTAGTGTATCGTCAACATTCTCTCCGTTTCCTGTTGTAGTGTAGTCGTTTACGGCAGCTTTGCCCCAACGTGTAGTTACCACTTTAGACCACATGATGGCAGCAGACTAAAGTAAAGCTACCGTAAACGACATTGATACAACAGGAAATGAAGAATGTTGACAATAAAATAAAAGCGACTCTCTGTTTCCTGTTGTATTCGTTTACGGCAGCTTTACTCCAACGTTTAGTTACCACTTTAGACCACAGGATGGCAGCAGACTAAAGTAAAGCTACCGTAAACGACATTGATACAACAGGAAATAAAGAATGTTGACAATAAAATAAAAGCGCCGGAGACTTGCTGTTTCCTGTTGTATTGTATTCGTTTACAGCAGCTTTACATTGTAAATTATTATAAATAATAACGTTTTCCACGTTTCTTTATCATTATTGTGATATTAAATTATTTACAGCATTATCACTGGACAGAGCCAAAGTCAAAGCCAAATCTAAAAGTCAAAAAGATCACAGTGTCTGCACCAAGCGGCTCCACCGCATCTTACCCCAGGATCTTCTGCTGGGCCGACCTGTTGTCCAGGACCAGCTTATGCTGCAGCTCTCTGGCCAACACGTCCAGCTGTATCTATGGATGGATGGATGGATGGATGGATGGATGGATGGATGGATGGATGGATGGATGGATGGATGGATGGATGGATGGATGGATGGATGGATGGATGGATGGATGGATGGATGGATGGATGGATGGATGGATGGATGGATGGATGGATGGATGGATGGATGGATGGATGGATGGATGGATGGATGGATGGATGGATGGATGGATGGATGGATGGATGGATGGATGGATGGATGGATGGATGGATGGATGGATGGATGGATGGATGGATGGATGGATGGATGGATGGATGGATGGATGGATGGATGGATGGATGGATGGATGGATGGATGGATGGATGGATGGATGGATGGATGGATGGATGGATGGATGGATGGATGGATGGATGGATGGATGGATGGATGGATGGATGGATGGATGGATGGATGGATGGATGGATGGATGGATGGATGGATGGATGGATGGATGGATGGATGGATGGATGGATGGATGGATGGATGGATGGATGGATGGATGGATGGATGGATGGATGGATGGATGGATGGATGGATGGATGGATGGATGGATGGATGGATGGATGGATGGATGGATGGATGGATGGATGGATGGATGGATGGATGGATGGATGGATGGATGGATGGATGGATGGATGGATGGATGGATGGATGGATAGATAGATAGATAGATAGATAGATAGATAGATAGATAGATAGATAGATAGATAGATAGATAGATTTACTTTACTGATCCCAAACTGGGAAATTACAGAAACCATACTATTACGATTGTTACCATGCACACAATTACCATACACTCTATGGAAGTTTCATGATTCAGTTGGGTTTTGTCACTGTGTTTGACACTCACACTCACATTATTGTGAAGAGTGAGAGTACATGTAGTGGGAAGTCAGACCTGTGACGTCACAGTATCCAGCAGGGGTCTTAAAGAGATTAGATTCAGCGTGTGAGCAGTGACATGCAGGGAGGGATTTACTGCCAGACACCTGAGTCTGACTCTACTGAAAGATCCAGGAGATCGAATTCATGCAGAAATAAATAGTGAATTTCTGTCTATTTACTTTGACTTAAGATCAAGAAGAAGAAGAAGAACAACAAATGAGAAAGCTTTGTCATAGTCACAGTACACTTAGAAATGAAATGTGGTCTCTGCTTTTTAACCCATCACACACACATGTGTGAGCAGTGGGCTTCCATACATATAGTACACGCAGTACAAGGCACCCGGGGAGTAATTGGGGTTAAGGGCCTTACTCAAGGGCCCAGTGTGGTGCTGAGAGTGGGATCTGACTCCCGCCCTCTTGGTCTCAAGCTCAACGCTCTTGGCAAACAGCAAACTTATGATGAATGTTATCAGAATTTGAGTCTAATTGAATTGTGTCTCTGCAATGTGAATGGTGTTTCACTGCATTATGTTCGACTGTGAAGAAAAACATCAGATTTGTTTGAACCTCTGTAGCAGTGATGGGAACATACAGAGGATTTTGGCCCATTGCACAGTAGCATGTTATGATATAAAACATAAACCTCTGACTGTAGAGAATTTAATTGCTGCTTTGCCCAATGAATGAAGCGACAACTTCACTGGGTGTCACTTTTGGCCCTTTAGTGTAGCAGCGAGGTGAAAGAGAGACGTGACACGGCCCCGTTACCTCCATCTCCTGCTGCTGCTCCTGGTTAGTGGTGTACATCTGCTGCAGCCCCTGCTCCAGCTCCCTGTTCCTCTCCAGGAGGCTCTTCCCCATCTGTGCTGCCAGCTGCAGGTCTGCAGAGACAGAGGGACCAGAGTGCATCAACTGACCTCAACCTCCTATTTACAAAAAATATCTGCACCGCGCCTTTTTTCCATGACTAAGAGACAAGACGATGACGAGACTGACAACTGCTACACACAACGACTAAGACTATACTGATGTGCATTATTGTTGATGAATAAAGGACTAAAATGTTTTGTACGAAAAAACATTTTTTGTCTCTCTCCCTCCAACTCTACACACCTGAATCAACGTCAGCATCCTTAACCTCTGACCTTTACGCTGCAACGACACCAGGGACGATCAGGGTGTTGTAGTGAAATATCGAGATGTAGCGCTGCAATTCTAAGAATTCTCCTCAACCTGGTGAGTACTGACTCTGATTTGTAACAAATATTTTTGCACATATTCAGCAGAGATCAACATTTGAATTGCTGTCTGTGTTCCAGAGCCCATTCATGTTAGTGGAGAGCAGCACAGGAGATATACTGTATAAAAAGGAGAAAATGGGGTTCTCCAGGAATTAGCTGGGTTTAGAGCTGTCAGAGGTATGGTGTGTGTGTCCCCGTTAAAAGACACGGATGCAGATGTCCAGTTTAGTGGTGGATTTATTCACTGTGGTTCTATAAATAAAATACAAGCAACAATGAGTACAAAACATAACATACATAATGTACACATATAACGTAACTCTCGACATAAAGGACTGTATTAGATAATTAAACACGGGATAAATGACTCGGGTGGTAAACGATCAGCTCACGTGAAAACGGCTTATTAGCTGAACATCGACATAGCATTAGCCATGTGCAGAGATAAACAACACAGATCAGCACAACGTAACAGGCGAGTTAGGTGGTGAAACATTATAAACCTTCTCACCTTCTGGCATTTACGCACAATAAACCCAGGATGTCTAAGCAAACTTAGAATGAGCTTCACGATCTGTCCGTGGCTGCATCAGCAGGAAAAGGAAAACTTCACAGCCATATCGTCTCACACACAGGTGTGATGGATTCAATAAGGTCGGAACGGCTAGGATGCATTCACTAGCGTAGGACATATGTAAACTCACCGATCTAATAACTGAACAGTATTTAACCAAACACCTAACTAACATGGGCTTTCTAACACTGTATGTATATACACATATACATATACGTGTATGTATGACAGTAAAAACAAACAGCAGATCTAACTGCAACACTTTATTTTACAGATCTGTAATTTCAGGAAAAAGGTACAAATCTGCAAGGACTAATAACAGGAAATTCAGTCTTTTTTTTTTACTAGTGAATGTTATGTTTTTATGATTTGTCATGCTGGTCTGGTCTGTGTTTATTATGTGATGGCCTGTTTTTTTTTTTTTTTTAATCTCCTGAATATTTTAATTTAAATGCTAATTTCAATCAACAAAATAAATATCAACAGACGGATCCGACATATCAAAAAAACAGTTTCCCACAGCTTGCATCAGTTCAGTCCTATCATCCATAAACTGCAATAGTTTTCTGTATTTGTACCAGCTCGCCAGTCGCCATGTTCTCACTGCATAATTATTCAATCTGTCTTTTCCAGGAATCTGTATGTTCACGTTCTACAAATTGTCCACCACTTTTTATGCAGTTGGTTTTAAGGAAACAACAGGACTGTTGTAAAAAATAGTGCTATGGATGCAATTTCGGACAAAGAACACAGATTATTCCCCAGCAGTGATCTTCTCAGGAGCTTCTGTAAAAACCGGCCTGTGCAAAGTGAGGTAGACTGATTGCACTGTGCACATGGTGGCATGAGGCACTGGTGTTTCTGTGTAAAGTGAACCACATCTGAGACACACGCTGCTGTTAGGTCAGCTTCTGCAACGCTCTTACTGTATGTCTGCGTCCCTCTGGTGGACATTCGTGGGCAAAACACATACAGCAAAGTGGAGTCTCAGCTGTATGTGATGCAGTAAAACTTTAAAGAGTCAGTCTGTAATCGGAAGACTACTCTCCTGCTGCTGCTCCTGGTTAGTGGTGGACATCTGCTGCAGCCCCTGCTCCAGCTCCCTGGTCCTCTCCATTTAAAACATTTTGTTTGCTATTAATATACATTACAAATGATATTAGTTTCCTCCTTCCCTTTTCATTATGATATAATAACATTATTTACAGCCTTTTAATTAAACTGTATATGATGGAAATAAGAAGTAATATGTTTAACTGGATAATGGATTTTTTAAAAGTTTTTTTTAAAGAACGATCAGAAGTATCAGGGACGACGTGTCTGGTGGAAAATATCTACACATGCTGTTACTACTTTAGACCACAGGATGGCAGACTAAAATCGAGGGTTGCATTTGTTTGCTCATTCAGTGGTGAAACGTGATAACTTCACATGCAGATACTACTTTAAACCACAGGAGGGCAATAAACCGCTCACATAAACATAGATGTTTCCAAAATTATGGATTAAATTTTTGATAACTGAAGCACTTTGGTCTCACGCAGCAGTTCTTACAGCTCTTCCTCTTCAGTTTTACTGAAACGTTGTTTGATTAAATATTCAGAAATACACTCATAACATTTGTGTGTTAGTTATGAGTGTATTTCTGAATATTTTTGAGTACACCATTTTTTAAGAGAATGTTGAGAATGTCGGGCCAAATAGCAAGTCGGCCCACCAGGAAAATCCCAGATCTGCACGATGGCCTGTCCATTCCTGCTTAGCACCACAGATCAAATTAAAGCCATCTCAGCCATTACAACAACACACAAGATTGATTGCCTTTATTATCATTATAAACTGTACTTTTTTATATTTAACAGAGCAGTTGTACATTTCTGTACAATATGTAGTATATATGTATGTTTTCCTTCTGCACTGTTTCTTCAATGAAGAAGGAATTTGTAAAAACCATACACAATCTGCAAAAAAAAAAAACATTTTAGATATACTAATCATCTGGTTTACGACAGTAGCACTACTGTAGCTGATGGTAGAATAACATTTCCTTTAAAGCCTCTCAAGAGAGCTACGAAACCACTTCCACAACTGTGACAGTCCTCGGTGCACGCGGTGGTGTGTTTGTTTATTGCGACAATCACACAGTTAGGTGTTCTTTGAGTTTGTCCATGATGGCAGGCATCCTGTCTGTCGGGATCAGCATTACTGTCCTGAAAGGTTTCATGGGGACGTCATCAAATGACCAGCGGCCGCTCAAACAGGAGTCTGCCTCCTCCTGGACCGAGTAGTGGAACTTCATGATGGCTTGCTGTGAGGAGAATGCAGACATTGGTTAAAACTACAACATGAATGTGTAATAGGGGTGTAAGATATGGGCAACAAAAATATCTTGATTATTTTTTAAAATTACTCGATTACAATAATCTGCCAATATTCTTTAAAACATGATTTTTATTTTAACAATGCTGTTAAAGTTCTTCTTGCTCACAAGGACGTCTATGGATGGACAGAGTGTTTCAGAACAACATATCTTGTTTATTTTCTTAAGCTTAAACTTAAGCATTCAAGAGACTCCCAATTAAACTCCAATGTGAGAGACATTAAATGGGTAAACATTAAGGTTCTCTGCTCTGTGGTCAACTGTGCAGCAGAAACAGTGTTTCCCCTATATGCATACAGGCCGTTACTGTTTTCCTGTTTTCTTTATAATTATTACGATATACTGTATTAAAATTGTTTACACCATTATCACTAACAAGACACAAAAAAGTTTTATTAAATCACAGAAAGAAACAAACAGAACCCAACATGTAGTTGCAACATTAGACCACACGAGAGCAGCAAACTATGTAAAGCTGCCGTAAACGACTATAACACAACAGGAAACAAAGAGTATGTTGACAATAAAAAGCATGCTTTTCCGGTTCGGTCTCTAAGCACAGTAACGAAAGTTCCGTCTGGGTTAAACAGCAGCTGTGAGGCCCCTAATGTGCATTTCATGGCCCGAGATGGAGGACCTCAGTTTGTTGGTGATGGACGATGCCATTTTCCCCAACAACATGGCCAAACTACAACCACAGTGTCAAGCTAAGTGGCGTGGCATTTTATTGTCAACATGCCCTCTATTTCCTGTTGTATTGTTGTTGTTTACGGCAGCTTTAAATATTTTGCTCCCCTTCTGTGGTCTGAAGTGTTAACTGCATGGGGTCTGTTTTGTTTCTCTGATTAAATTTCTTTCATCACTATTTAATCTAAACTACATTTATATTGTTTCCAGCTCTCTTTATCATTATTATGAGATTCCTGCATGTTTCCTCCATGCGAGACGACATGAGGACTATCTATAATTCATGTGTTGTGAATTGGACAAATGAGAACTTTTATGCTCTCATTCATTTACCATCTACGTGCCTTTGTTTTCTTTTCCAGATAGTATACTACTTGATAATGTAAGATTGCACATCGACAATACAACATAAGATACTATTTTAAACTGTATATATCGTGCACCTCTAATATGCAAGTTTCAATTCTTCTTTCCACCTTTGAGATACTGTTTTTTTATACAAGGTCAGTTTTTGTTGTCCAATTACAACACATCAACAATACAAGCGCATCCTCTATATTATCCAACATTTTATTCTTGGACTCCATTTACCTCATAGAAGAATTCCTCCTCTGCATTGACAAACATGTATTCCTCTTTGGGGGCCCCTCCCCTGCCTGGGATACTCTTGGTTGCCTCTTTACAGGTCTTACTGATCATCAGACAGTAGTGACACTTCCCACTGGGTTTATTTGTCTTCTGAGCTTCAGTCATTTCTTCTCTGGAGGACAGGATTAAATTTACTTTCAGGTCAGTTATATTTCAACAATAGATATTGTGTAATAAAAATTACAGAGGCAAACACATTTACAATAAACTGCCCTAATTAAAAAGGCTTATCGATACTGTCAAATCCAGGAGGCAAGTGAAATACAAGACGAGGACACAGCAGAACTCACTGTAGCTGTTTGTGTAGTGGAAGGGCGATCTGTGGAGGTACGTTAATGAAACGCTCACTCAGCAGCAGCCCCACAGGCTTGCTGGTGTCGCTGAGGATCTGCTCCAGCTGTTCCGTCATGCTGTGGGTAGAGTTCTTCTCGCACTGATCCACAATGAGCTCTTTCACCTCCTCCACACACTGCACACCCTGCCAAAAGCATAATAATAAAAAAAAACATACAGCGATGCTTAGATGAGTTGCCACAGCTCATGCTTTTGATTGGCGTGTCAGGAGCGGTGCTACCTTTCTCTCAGTAAGGTTGAGCATAGTGATGAATCCAAACACTTCATCTGGGTCATCATCATCACTGTCCTCAGGTACATCCGCTTGCTGGAGCAAAATGATGGAAAGGGTAAAATAATGTTAGCGTCACACTGCTAAAGGATCAAAGGTGAAAGTTTAGATAACAAAAGAAAATTTAATTCACCTTGATGACACTTCCAACATGATTCTGTTGAATGATGATGTCTGTCATCTCTGATGTATTTACGTGAGCCTTCAGGAAGAGCTGTATCCAAACATAATGTTCATCTTAGTTCAGACATGTTTATTTCTGGTCAATCTTGTGGAATTTTAACACAACGGTTTCTGCAGATTTAACAAATGGTACAAGAAATTACAGCCCACTATGTGAGCTGTCCCAAACCTGCTGCAGTAGCTTCTTGATGCCATTGAAGTCGTTGTCTGAAATGGTGTGTGCTTCAAAATCCACAATGACTTCCTGAATAACAAATGATAACAAAGCATAAAAAAATTACCAAACTGCTCGTGTGCAAAGTAATTACCTCTAAATTTGATGTTATGATGGCCGATTAACAGATTATGGTACTTTTACAGTAACCGATTGTAGTTGCACTGTGTTTACGTGCACTATACAAATAATTTTCATATTCCAGTTCCAAACTCACCACACAGCAGCTGTAAATACTGTCCATGTCGACACCTGGGTTAGCTAGCCAATTAGCTGGCTAGCAAGGCCAAAACAACGACTATCCAGTGATTTTACCTCATTGATTTCTTCCTCTGATGCGTCGTTGTCCTCCTCCCCGGAATCATCGTCCTCCTCTTCGTTCTCATCGGAACTGTTTTCACTCTCCGCGGGGTTTTCACCCAGATCCACTGCTCTCCTCTTAGCCGAAGAAGCCATGCTGCAAACAGGTCACACGTGTGTCAACCGAGTGGGCGGGGCAAACTATTAACTTAGTGGTGGGCGGATCGATGCAAACTATTGTATCATACCAACCTTGGGATCGGGTATTGAGCAATACTTGGTGAATTGTCGTTATCATTATCATTATCATTATTATTATGGGGTTGGCCAACAACCTTGACCCAATTCAACCGAACCGGAGTGACTCACAGAACCGGAGTCTACCAGCACTAGTGTGCTACTAGCACTTACGTAAGCTGCTATTGTTTAGTCGCCATTACGGCTCCAACATGTACTACACTTCGTGTTAGCTGCTGCAGCCGTCTGAGCCGGAATGTCTTCCAGTTACCCCTTGTTAAATGGCACAAACCATTTTAGAAGAGGGGTGTGTGAAATCAGTAAAACTATACATATTATACCGTGTTAATGTTATAAAGACATGTTCACGTTATAGCATACTCAGCTGTGACCTGGTTAATATTATCGCAGCGAATAATGTTTTGACATCATGTTTTAAAACAAAAAATATATATACTGGTTATCTAAATACTATTGCGCTTCCCCTTCTTGGCCGTAGCTGAAGACATCATGCGCTCAGCTGTGTGATCAACTCAAGGTACATGAATTATTGTCCTTTTTACGTCTGTTGTAAGATTATATCACTCGAGAAAGACATCTTTTTGGACGGTATATGGGGCAGCTTGTGTTTACAGGGGCTGGTTGCTTCCACTCAGATGTCAGCGTTTCTTGCTAAGCAGTAAATAATAACACACAATAAGACATGTCATGCACACAGCTGTTGTAGCCCGGAAGAGATCATTGCGTTTCATCTGCTAAACACGTTAAGTCGACACCGTTCTTATCAGCACGTTGCATATGATAGTTTTAGGGTGTAGCTTAGCTTGTTATGTCCTGCACACCCACCGGCTTTAGCATTCATGCAGTTCAGAGTAGTGTTTACATAGCACCCTGGCTTGTACTGTTTATATTCTCCTCTGTGTATTTATTGTTTTTAGCGCTATAATAGAAAAAGATGCATGTGCTGCTCCTCAAAGAGCCTAGAGATGGAGAGTCTGGACCTGATCCATACATCACGGTAGAGACATTTTCTGCATATTATAGTATTTAGCATTTCAGTAGCTGTTCCATCTGACTGCACATCTTGACACTGTTATTTTGATTCCCCAGGAGCTGGCATCACATGGACATAAAGCCACCCTCATTCCTGTGCTGTCATTTAAGTTTGTCTCATTAAACACCTTGTCAGATAAGGTAAATTATACTGTGTTTTGTATTAAATGAATGTTATTGTCATGGATGTTTTTATAGTTCACATTTCCCCGATCTGTATTTTTCAGCTTTTTCAGCCAGAGAAACATGGAGGTCTTGTATTTACCAGTCCAAGAGCAGTGGAAGCTGTGACGTTGTGCTTAGAAGCACAAGAAAGAAGGGAAGGTGAGATGATACAGACAATGCCATTTCTAAAACCCTCTATCATGCCCTAAGAGTATGTGTTTGGATGAGGTCAATCATTTTATATTTATTCTTTGTATTTGGACTGCAAACTGAAATTTGTAATTTTAACTTATTTTCCCTTTTTAGAGTGGAACAACACAATAAAAGACAAATGGAACAGCAAGTCCATCTATGTGGTTGGGAAGGCAACTGCAGCATTGGGTGACTTGTCATCACACCTGAAGACTCTTTCTAAATGTGTTCACCGTTTGTGCTTATTGTAAACCTTTGCTATGTCAGTGCTAATTGCAGCAGAGTGTGTCAGGTACCAGGTGCTCACATGGCTGTGTCAAGTGTTACTACCTTCAGTCATTTAGAAATAGGTTGCACACAAGTCACAGTTTGCTGTGATGCAGGTGCAGCACTTTCCTGATGTGTGTTTTACTTTTGTTCATAGTGAAACAGTTTGATCTTTGTTGTGTGCCATTCTTTCTTTTAATTATTCTTGTATGTGCTCGAACTTCACATGATTTCACAGTTGCATCCATGATAAAAATTCTTTATTTTGTGTTGTCTACAGTAAGAAATCTGGGTTTGAATCCTCTGGGCGAGGACACAGGGACAGCAGAGGTCCTGTCACGTGTTATTCTTGAACGTATGATATGGTTTTGTATTTGTACTGCACATTTCCACAGTTCACTTTAATTGAAAAATTGTGATAGTTTTGAAAACTAATATGACCTTTTACTTAATTCTCATCATCCCATCAGGAGAGGACAAGAATATTCTACCACTTTTTTTCCCCTCTGGCTCAATCAAAAGAGAAGTTTTGCCTTCAGCGTTGAGGGAAAATGGTAAGTGTTTCCCCCTGCCGTGCCTCATCATTAAACCTCAAAGTGGTAAAAGTCCCACTGGGGTTCGAGTAATTATAAAATAGTCATTGTGATACATTGATCATTGTGGGGATTGGTTTCTTTGTTTCCAGGAGTTCCCCTGGAGGCACTGACTGTCTATCAAACAACTGAACATCCAGATCTGGAGAAAAATCTGAAGAACTATTTCACAGAGCAGGTAAAAAAAACCTTTTTTTACCTGCACACACAAACACTGCATTTGAGAAAACCTCTTAATGCTTTAAAATGTTTATTATTCTGTGCATTCACAGGGGATTCCAGCCAGTTTAGCTTTCTTCAGTCCGTCAGGAGTGAAGTTTTGCCTAGAAGTGATAAGGAGGCTGTCTGGTGAACAGCTGACTCAGATAAGGGTATTGCCCCCTCAATCTCACACACATTAAAACGGAAATAATGAAGAGCAATTAATGGATTTTCTATACCCCAGATAGCCACATTGTGTCAAACGTCTGTGTTTACAGTTTGCTGCCATAGGACCTACCACACAAGATGCAATGACAGCAGAAGGCCTGAGTGTCAGCTGCACTGCAGAAAAGCCAACAGCTGAGCACCTGGCTGCAGCAATCGCCAAAGCTTTACAGTAATCAACCACTATTTTTTAACCACATCCACTTTATCTACTCTCTGAATTATTTTCTTAATTATGTATGTTACTTACCTGCTCATCTTCATCTATGTAAACTTGAGCTATGTTACGCTGAGGGAAATGTTGCACTTTTTGCCACAGATGCCACTGAAATGTAAGTGAATAGAATTCTATTTATGTTAAGTTTGCTCAAGTAAATAAGTGATTATTTTTTAAAAATAAAGTTCAGTTATTGTAGTGATACGGAAAGTTCATGGTAGTTATTCACTGTGTGTGTGTGTGTGTGGGGTGTGTGTGTGTGTGTGTGTGTGTGTGTGTGTGTGTGTGTGTGTGTGTGTGTGCGTGTGTGCGTGTGTGCGTGTGTGTGTGTGTGTGTGTGTGTGTTACACTATTCAGAACAATTGCTGGCAGAGGTCACGGTTGGTCTTAAACATTGTTAAAGTCCACATGAAAGCAGGTTTCACTTCTGTCTGCAGGACAACATTCTATTTAAAACCAGTGGAGTGTATATCACACCTAAACATCCAGTCAACAAAACAGTTGCAGACAGTAAAAACAGGTTTACTTTTCACCCAAGGGTGAGAAAAGTTGGATACCTCCTCGCATTTTCAGGTGGGTGTGGCCAAAGTCAGGATTTGCCTATAAAACACTGGCCTTGTGTGCACACACACACACCTCAGTTGTATTTAACCTCAGGAGTGAACCAACGCCACGATGCTGACTTTTACCCAGCTGATCATTTTGCTTTTTTGGACGAGCGTTAGCTCAGCTGATGCAGAGAAACTTTTTCACAATCGGGACCATTCTGACATGCAAACCCTAAGTTCCCACCAAGCTGAGCTTATAACTGACACACACACCGCAGAGGTAATTGTTTTAAGCATTTACACTTACAATTCCACATCTCGCGGTTCTTTATAGCACCCAAATGTAATTTTCTCAAATTTTGTTCTAGTTATTTCTCTCCAGATACGGATTTATGAAGCCATTGCACTGGGAGGAGAGTCAGTTTGAAGACTCGCACATTAATTTCAGTGATGACTTCCTGGAGGAACTTCAAGCCACGATCCAGGAGGGGACCTCGGTGCCTCATTCAAGGGAATCGACCCAAGATGGTGATCAAGATGACCACAGGAGACCAACTGAGAGTGAAGCATTTATTTCAGCACTTAAAGAGTTTCAGAGAGTGTCGGGCCTGCCTGTAACAGGCTTGTTTGACGATGACACCAAGCTGGCTATGAACAAGCCGAGGTGCGGGGTCCCTGACATGGAGGTTGACCTTAGCGCCCTTATGGCAGCTGAGAACAGTAGTGCCTCAGACGTTCCTACAGACACATTTGATGACGTTGAAAGTAACAGCACACAAAGTAACATAACCAGTGACACTTATATCCGTGCGGCAAACTCCACTGAAGACGACATAACCAATTTTAATGACACAGAAAGTGCCCTTACTGGCATCTCCAATGACACCAGCACAAATTACACAGAGGAGGTTAATTTAGTGGGCAACACGTCCCTGAGCAGCACGCATGGTGTCATCACGGACAGTCAGGCAGTAAATGCTATAGTGAAAACGGATCAGAGCGACGCCGTGCGACGCAGGAAGCGCCACCTCGCTGCTCTTGTATCCAAGAGGAGACAGAAGAGGGATCTGAGTGAGACTGGTTACATGGCCTTCACTAAGCATGTGTTGAAATGGAGGCTCATAGGAGAAGGCTACAGCAGTCAGCTGACTATCGAAGAGCAGAGGTACATCTTCAGACTGGCCTTCAGGATGTGGAGCGAGGTGTCTCCATTGGAGTTTGTGGAGGACACACGTTCCCCACTGGAGGATATTGATATCAGACTGGGCTTTGGAACAGGTACGTCTCAGCCATTATGTATGGAACTAATTACTCATTGAGGAAACGACTATATATATATGTGTGTGTGTGTGCGTGCGTGTGTGTATACATATAAATCTCATATAAACAAACACACGCACAAAGTATGTATGTATGTTTAACCAATAAATTGTATTTACAGGTAAACAATAACTGTCAAATTCTATGTCAAACAGGAAGGCATCTCGGGTGCAATCAGAGGTTTGATGGCACCGGTCAAGAATTTGCCCACGCGTGGTTTTTGGGTGATATACACTTTGACGATGATGAACATTTCACTGCTCCCAATGCCGGTGCTGGAATCAGCCTTCTCAAAGTAAGTGTACTACAAAGATGGAAATCCGAAAATTCGCCGCTGTTATTCTAAGTGTTTTCATTTCCCATCTGGTAGGTGGCAGTTCATGAGATAGGCCACGTCTTAGGCCTCCCACACATATACAGACCTGGATCCATAATGCAGCCAAGCTATCTGCCACAAGAGTCTGGCTTTGAGATGGACTGGATGGACAGGAAGGCCATACAGCACCTCTATGGTACGAGCTTACAGCACCATCTAGTGGATGCATGTACACACATATCCAGAGATCAATATAAACCAGGTCCAGTCCTCTGTTCAAACCACATAAACTAACACAAGGGCCTGCATATCTTTCACCAGGGGCCTGTAAGGGTCGGTTCAACACAGTGTTCGACTGGATCAGAAAGGAGAAAACAGCCTATGGAGAGGTGGCCATTCGCTTTAACACCTATTTTGTGAGAGACGGCTGGTACTGGCTGTATGAGAACAGAAATAACAGAACGCGTTATGGTGATCCGGTTGCCCTGCGGATTGGCTGGCAGGGGATTCCAGTTGAGGGAGTGGATGCATATGTACATGTGTGGTCCAGACGAAAAGATGCTGTTTATTTCTTTAAAGGTATATATACCGTAGTACGTGCATGCAAGTATCACACCCTGTCAGTGTGCCAATCTATAGTCTGAAGAGAGAAGTTGAGAAAGTGTTGTTGTTTTGTGCAGGTACTCAGTTCTGGAGGTACGACAGCGAGAATGACAAGGTATTCAAACAGGACCCAGAAGGTCATCGCTATCCAAGGTCAATCTCGAAAGGTTTCCCAGGCGTGGCCAGTCCCATCGACACAGCCTTTTATGACAAGAGAGACTCCCACATCTACTTCTTCAAAAACACACTTGTAAGAATGGCAGCCTTATCTTCTCTATGGCAAACAACAAATGGCAAAGCACAAAGGGAGCGACGCAGGGATTGTTAGATCAGTTAGACAGGAGCCCAGTGAGGTGACAGCTGGGGTTGGATCAAGGCTCAGCTTCCTGTCAGGCAATGTCGAGTACAGCCCAGCTCTACGAAAGCTTCTTCACTTGTAGAATGATTCACTGCAAATTTTTAAAGGAATATTATCTAAGGCAGATGCTGATAATGAAGCTGCCAATATACAGTCTGCTCCACATTTGACATAAACAAGACGGCAGACGGCTCCATATGTAATGCACAGAGGGCATTATGTATGTACCCCGGTGTAGCGTCTCAGTGGGGTGGTGGGTTGAGCTCCTTTTTGCCTTGGGCTCCCTCTAAAAATTTAATCCTGCCCTGCTTCAATTCTCAATACAAATGAAAAAAATACGTATGTAATTTCTAAAGAGGCTAAAGCCCAAGTTAATTTATAGTTTCTCAGCAGTGTGGAGGAATTTACTCCTGCAGATGAACCTGGTACGGCTCTTCTGTGATTTGTGTTCTTGCTGTAATTGAATCGATTACAGCGTAAGAGAGAAAACAATTACCGGTATGTGTTCAAACAGGTGTATGCATTCAACGTCGAAGCCAACCGCTTGGCAAGAGGCTTCCCCAAAAACATCAGAGATGTTTTCCCTGCAGTGGTGAGCGGAGACCATCCAGATGGCAACATCGACGCCGCCTACCTCTCCTACACCCACAATGCCGTCTTTCTTCTTAAGGGCACGCGCTTCTGGCAGGTGGTGGGCAGCCGCGATCGCTGGCGCAGGCCCTTTCTGCCAAGAAATGGCCTCCTGCCACACAAGGAGGTGGATCAGCAATGGTTTGACATCTGCAACGTTCATCCCACTGCACTCAGACTCACCCACTGAGGGTGCTGAAGCAGAGAGGTAATAACCCTTATTTAATGTGCACTGATGGGGTGGTGCGGACTCACCTGTATGTGTGTGTGTGTTTGTGTATGTATGTGTGTGTGTGTGTGTGTTTGTGTATATATATGTGTGCAGACAAAAACAGACCAGTATTTGTTGGCTGATTTGCTCCCTGTGATTGTATTTATTTTTTTTTTCTATACAAATAGTTTTACCTATAAATATACCAGCTATCAGTGTTCTTCAAAAAAAATTACATCAAAGTTTACAGGCAACGGAAAAGGAAATGCCATGTACTGATGTATAATATATATCATCAGACATATTGCAGCCAGTGATATCCAACAGGTATTCAATCACATTGCTCAGGCTATTTCTTGTGTGTACCTCAGATTGCTTGGAAGAATCCAAACTAAATGCCACATCCACTCCTGGCCTCTTGGTTTCATTACGTGAGTGCACATCTGCAGTGAATGTAGACGCTATCATTTGCCTCTCCTGCAGAGATCACGTTCACGCGTATCTATATCCGCTTGCAGGCAGGAAAGAACACCACGTCACCTGGATACCTTGATGCAAGGATTTAGTTCTGTATCGTATTGCAACAACAAGTAAACAGTAGTTAGCTGATGATTTTTTTTTCTTCCTTCTTAAAAATTTACACTCGATCAGTCATTATTGAGCTTATTGAAATTCCGATTGAATCAAAAATAATTGAAAAGGGGAATCTCATTGCTTAATGCTGTTCCATTTTATTGTAATCATTTGAGCGTAGCGCAGAGAAACAGACATTGATTCCGTGGTCGATATGTTACATGAATGCTCTCATTAATGCGGGTTGTCTGAGAGGATCTGGCTCCCGGTGGGCCGCAGATAACTAGCATTGTTCTCCAGACACTCAATGGGCTATATTATTAAATTGAAGAAGAAATCAATTACAAGCAAAAAAAAAAGAAGCAGAAAATGTAAGTGGAGCCACAGAGATGGATGTCACGAGATGAGACTGAATGAGATTCTCTTTCTGTGAAGGCATTAACATCATGCAAATAAATATCCTTGTTCATTTTCCTGATCGAGATGCACATTTATTTTCAAATATTCAGTGAGTCATTGTCATTTACACAGCATTTCTATGAAAAAGTAGGCGTGGGCATCATTTCTGACTTCACAGCTCAACGAATACCTCTTGATGATTTAGAAGGAATACAATGCAATACAATATTTACAGGGATCTGATGGCTCCATGACAACTCATGTGTTTGAATGTGATAAACCATATGTTTGTTTCTGCAGTACGTTGTCGAGTAGTTGACATCCCAGTGAGAATTATTGATAGGCTAATATTGAATGTGGTACAGACGGTGATGTAGTGCAGTTGTGATCTGTTTGTTTATCACATTATGGAGCATCATACATCTCCTGCACACCGGAGATCTGCCGGCTGCCACACTGCACAGCTGAATGATCTGTGCCTCTGCACTAACAGTGCTGCGTATGACGCTGCCTTCCCTGCACCGCGGGCCTCTTTGGATACGACTGGGATAAATGAGATCAGTCATGCTGATAGAGCCCAAGCTGCAGCAGCCCCAGAGGGATACAAAAGCTTGTATCATGCCACAGGAATCCACATGGGAGGCACTTCAGCATAGCCATATGACAAAAATCACCCAAACTTTGCTGAGATAACATGTCTTATAGGAAATGTGTTTGTGTGTGCTGTGGGATTAGTTCAACAAATGCCTGCATGAAGATGGAGTGTTGCATTTAAATGTACATTCGAGATTCTTGATTTTGAGTTTGAGCCATTCGCTCTGGCAGTGAATTAACAGCCATTATCTCATCAGTTGTGTTTATGTATACAGTGATATTATTTATACAGTGATTTATATTTATACATCTGTGATGGTAGGTGTGGTATTTTTTCTTGTGGGGAGGATGTGGAATAGTGTCTGTTTATTATTGGCTTTATCTGTTGTACATGTGGCAATATTCACACAGCCCTGTGAAAATCCAGTGTGCCTGGTTTTGCTGTCTGCTTCTGCAGAAATAGAGCAAAGTGAAGTGGTAACCTCATCAGGAAAAGGAACAAAAAGGAACAACTCCATTACTTCAAGAGTATTGATCAGTGACCGTGGAGAGGACTCATGAGGATGGAACAGCTTCCTGAATCCTATTCCTTTACCCTGCTCTCGTGTACACTGATATTTCCTCATGCTTCACTCAGTATGACCCTCCAACCAAAATCCAGATCCATTTGTTTTCCTGGGGTCTTGACATATAACATTTTTATTGAACTGCATTATATGGTAGCAGGTGGATAAACCTCAGCTCGACCTGCTATTTGAGCTTGGTAGCCTAATCATGGCATAGGATGTATGTATGTCTGTATATACAGTGTACATATGTGTGTGTGTGTGTGTGTGTGTGTGTGTAAAATAAGACACAGCTTGGGCCCAAAAGGAAATTCTGGAGCAAATGTATGAACTTGGCTCATCCTTTAGAACAGAAGGCCAGTAGGGGGCAATGTCAACACACAGTAGGTTTTAGGTATACCATTACCTACTGAAGGGACTCTCTCCACTGCACATTTTTAATGTTGTTTTCCAAGTTTGCAATTTTGCATCCTATATACCCCACAAATGCATTTTGTAAAAATTAAGTTACTGCTCTGAAACACATCAAAAATCTCTCTCCCCATCTGTGTCTGCGTTTAGCTGTGGAATGGAAAGTTTGGGACTTGGAGCCACGCAGTGACTACAGTACATGTGTATGTGGTTGTTAGTGTATTTTGCTTTTCCAGAATCTCTGTGGCCGTGGGTGTCTGTGTTACATTAGAGGTTTGGATATGTCAGGTGTATTTTCAGAGGAGTATAAGAGAGGGGTTTTTTTTCTCTCCACATGCATGTGCCTGTTGTCAGAGGCGTTCTGTTGAATTGCTGACGGGTGTGCACATGTGTGTATGTGTGTGTTTTTCTCTGAAAAGACAGGGTATGCAAATACATTTACCTGGGCACACACACACACACACTGTATTCTGTGTCCCACTATGTTTCACTCTTTGAAAGGGAGTTTGTAGCTGCTGCCATAGATTTCACAGCAACACTGAGGTATAGCAGGGATCAGCATTTATTCAGCAGTAATAAGCATTAAAATTCAAACTTTCCTGAGAGATGGGTTTTGAGTTGAAAGTTGTTTTGTACATTACCTATGAGTGGCATCATTAACAAGGCTTGTTGCTGGCTGGTTTACACTGCTTCAAATATCTGGCGGTCGCTCACCTCACTCAGCAAGATACAGGCAGGAACACACACCCACGTTTATAACACGCGCGCACACACACACAAGTGATGCGTCACAATAATCACACACACGTGTACCCACAGATGTTCCCCCACATGTTTTCCCTGCCTCTCGTTCTCCTTTCTCTGTTTCTCTTGCCTCCGGGTAAACAGGGTTTGCATTACAAGTGACTGATGCCTTCACGACTGCCTCTCAATGTCACAATCAAATCAATATCTCAAACGCTTTATCATCAAACAGTTTCCAGCAAAGAGCTGCTCAAGAAGGTTCTTTAATGTTGAGAGAGGTAAATAGGAGTTTCACAAACCCAGGCATTTCATGCAGTCATTATACCGCGAAGAAGCCGACTCTGCAGTAAAGACAATTATTTAAGACACCAGAACAAGTATTTTTGACGTTTTCTCCCTCGTCTGTTACATGTGTAAGCAGGCGTCTCCATGCCAAATGAAAACAGTACAATAATTACATGTCCTCTCTTGAGAATAGTCCATTTATCAAACAGCCTAATTTGAATGAGGAATCCAAATCGTGCGAGTGTAATTAAGCATTGTGTGGCCTCATGCATAATGCACCATTTAGGTATTGACTAAATACCTGGTAAACAAATAGTGTGGGTGTGGGAGAGGATATGTTTGTCATACCACAAGCAATCTACCCAGTCAAATACAGGCAGCCTGCTAATTTGCCTCCATATGTGGCAAAGGAATCTCTCCCGCCTGCCACAAGCTGAACCTTGACCTTTGGTCGAGGAGGAGATTGAAAGACAGAGAAAGGGTCTTTCTGGTGATGTCGGTGTGAGTGGCAGCTGCGGGTCACCAGGGGAGGGACCAGGCTGTCCCACGCATGGCCACACAGAAGCGACTGCGCGGCTGCCAACTCCGTTTCGGGCCTGGGAAAGTGACAGGAAACGTACGTGCCATGGCAGGCTTTGTCAAATGGGAGAAGGAAAAAAAAAGGGGGAAAGATGAGTGGTCACATGATGTGGTGGTGAATAAGAATATCTAATGATTTAAATCTCAACATGTCTCATACCTGTTTTGTTTACTTTCGTTTCAGTTCAAGAACGCATACAGTATATCTCACCTAAAGGGCAAATGAACTACTGTACAGTATGTTGGGCTGAATAACACTTGCAGTAAGGGAGAATAATATGTTTTTGTCTTGTAATTTGGGTGAAGCAGTCCTTTAATTAGCCTGCTGCTGTCAGGCCTTTGGATTAATTTGTTCAGTAGCTGTAGCTGAGACTTTGTTTTTTTACCTAGTGTCTGTATGTTTTGCAGTTATCACTAATCCTAACATCACAGTCTCCCAGAGACTGTGCCATGATGCTGTTACCACTTGTCAACAGAGTTGTTTACATTCGAGCGGCCCCTTTATTCTCCTCTGGGCCATAGAAACATAATACTTACTATAATACTCATACATTCAGGGGCCCCAGAACAAGGAATTTGTCAAGTGGCCAAGCACAGAGGGGTCCATCGCCCGACCCCCTCCCTCCCTCTGTAGCCCTCCCCTTATCCACCAACATCATCAGCTGACCTTCTTCTACCCCCGTCCGTCCATCTCCTACTCCACCTCCATCTCCACCCCAATTCTCCCCTCACCTCAGCATCCCCACTGCTCCTCTCTTCCATTTTCTAACAGAGGAACAGATGGGGTGGTTGAACTCAAGAAAGGAGGGGGGGTGATGGTTGGATCTGAACAGTCCTTTACTTAACTGGGGGGAAGGGTGTCACACTTTTTGTCACATGCCAGTCTGTGTGACTGCGTGTCCAGGATTCCCCTTCCTTGTTTGTTTCCACTGCACATGGCCAAACTCCAATTCCCCCTTTTTTGCAGAACTGATCTCTGAAACTTTGAGCTTAGATAAAAACGAGGCTCCAGGAGTAAAGCGAAAATCAAGGAAGCGTTTGTTTAAGCCCGTTTCTATTCGCTTCCACAACACATTACGGCCTATATGTTTCTGCACCCAACCTCCTCCTGCAGCAATGCCTCGCTAACTGTACCCCAGTCTAGACTAAAAGCATAATCCTGGTTTATTACAAGTCCACTTTTATTTGTAAAATCAAAATAATCATAACTAGTACAGTATATTCTTCACATACAGTGAACGGGGCAATGTTCTCCAAATAAAATCAATAATCAAAACACCATATCTAGTTTTAAGCCTTATTACAAATTATGTGGAAAAGATGATGGACTGTTGAATTATTAATCTGGCTGTTCAAATTAGGAATTTTGTTGACAAATTTGTTTAGTGGCTGTTTTTTGAGAACCACTGACAAATATGATGGAGGCGGAGGGGAGATCAGAAAACATTCAGATTTGGAAAAGGCCTTTCCCCAACCTCTCTGATCACCAGGTTGCTCCCATATCTCTGCAGTTACACGTCTATGTATTTTTGATAACCATACTGTACCTGTCCTCATGAAAGATGCATTTCCATTCTATGCAAACAACAGGGTGGTTGTTTTGCAGCACTGCAGCTGAAAGCTATTTGAAAACAGATCTTCAAATCTTGCTGGTCTCCAAACAGCTGCCATTATTCATGAATGTCAGCGAAGGAATGCATTTCATATGTCAGTGTCAGGGAGATTATATTACGTTACAAACTCCGGCTGGTGTTGGTAGCGGTTTTTTTAATGTACCAACCAGTGTATCAGTAAAATAAATATTGCATGCATTTCACCTTGAAGGATATGGTATGTATTCCAACCTATGCTCCAGGAAGTGCTGTGCGTCAGCCATGAGAGAATTATTTCTGTAGAGGAGCAGCTCTCTCCTCCTTAATGTTCATACATTAGATTTTGAAATGCTCAATGGACAGGGATCTCGCTGGGAGCCGGAGTCTGGGCTTTGGCTCCCACCCATGTAGGTCACACCTTATTATTGCAAATTTAAAAGTTCTTGCCACGACTCTCTGTTTAGAAAATGAGACGGAGGTCCCCTGTGTGCGCGTGTGTCACGGATTTAAACGGTGCCGTTTCACCTCCTTTCCTGAGTGTTTTGTTTGATCTAAATGAGAATTCGGGGGAAAGTGGAGCAGCCCGAGAAGGAGCGGTGAGAAATTGAGACTGACGTTGCCACCTCGTAGCCCTGAAATTGTGCAGAGCGGCCGTGCCAGCCTCTTTGTTTGGAGATTAATGTTGCGTCAGTCACATTCTTTGTATGAGGGACACTGGCCAAGCAGCATGGTGAAATCTAGCCACATCAAAAACATCCATTCTGATGTAGAGGGGAAACAGGAGAGCAGGATTTGGAGAGAATCGTAAATTTATCTGACATGCATGGACTCCTGCTGTTCTGAGCTATTGATATTCTGCCAGTCAAATCTTGCCATTTGTGGCATCATCAACCTCTGTGTTTTCTCTTCGCATGTGAGTCTCTGTATGTAGGTGGAACGTTGCTGGGTTGTGTTGTGCAGCTGTGCACACACAGCACACAGAATTAGGAGGCCCCTCTTTCGCTTTATTTTTTCTCTTTCTGCAGGCTTTGCTCAGGGGCATGACACATTTCTGAGGGGCTTTGGATCCCTGGCCTGATAATTCCTTCAATTATTCAATGGTTGGCTGACACATGAAGTGGGGCCATGAATAAAGCAAATCTGTGGGCATACGAGCTCTGACAATACAAACACGCCATTAGCACTCATTTCCGCTGCTCGTCCTCGACGATGCGCCAAACGATCCTGTGACTGGAGCTGAGGGGTTGGTGTCAGGCTATCAGACCCACTACCTGCACGTTCAAACTCATACAGCAATGTCAGGAGTATGTGTGTGTGTGTGTGTGTGTGTGTGTGTGTGTGTTGGGAGTGTCAGAAAGCTGCACTGAACCACAGCCAAACTCTTGTAGGAGTGAGCTTATCGCTGCCTGTCAGGTCAGCTCTGGGGGTCTTCCCCCCCCCCACTTTCTGTGTAGGTTTTCCTGAATTCAGGCGGGCGCTCAAATCCGCAGCTCCCTTATCGTTACTCGGATGCGCTAACATGCATCAGATTATAGCTCTTTTCTTGCAGAGGGGTGCCACTCCAGTGACAGAGACGTGACCCCAAATAAAAAGATCATTACAGACCCCCCATCCTCGTGCAACTCAGCACAGTCAAGTGTAGGACAAAAAAATGAAGAAGGGGGCGCTGTGTTACGCCCTAATGAAGTTGTTGGTCTTGCATCTTGCTGTGCTCTGCTGGAGAAACAAAGCTAATCATAGGGAGAGCGGCCCCGGACCACTACGACATAGGGACCAGGTGCTTGTTCTTTTCCCACCTCCTTCCTTTTCCCCTTTTTTTGCCAAGCACCTGCTTTTAACCATCTGCACCTGCTGTCTGTAATAAGACCAGGGCGCAGCAGTCACAGCGCTCCCTGGATGTCTGATGGGATAACTCTTATCTCTTCCTGACTATAAATCCTTCAAAAAGGAAACTGTCTGATTTATCACTGTTCCTCTTTGACACAGAACATAAGAAGGTGCACGGGGGAATGTGTTGCAGCAGTGGTAAATCCTACCTCTTGCATGCACGCGGAGATTAGCCCGCCACAGTGTGCAGAGAAAACTGTCAGACACCTTTCAGATTGCTGTTGCATATATTTAGGAAACGGCAGCACTTTTGGCTCCCATGGTGTCCCATTGTTGCACGAGTTTAATCTCCTCGGCAACAGACTCCTGGTGCATTCGGTTCACAGGAAGGTCAAGGACGAGACGAGCGCCCCGCACCCTCCTCCTGCAACCAGGCAGAGAGCAGGAAAAGAAAACCAGTAACTTAGAACTACAGGGCAGAAAGTCAAGTCTGGTTTGTTTTGCTTTAGCGTGGATCAGTGTAAATATCTTTCACTGTAGCAACTTTGCATTGACCCATTAATCCCTGAATGTGCTGAATCGTCTCTTTCGTGATCAACGTCCCACTGGCAGACTTTTTGTTTTGGACTTTTTTTGTGTCGGCCTCACCTGTGGATTTAAATCCAAATATACCAGAAATTAATAATGCAGCATCTTCTTCTGGATACAGGACACAATTGAAGATGAAACGCTGTGCCACCCTGCACTTTAGTCTCTCACTCTGCTGCCATCGCTTTGATGTGGGAGGTAGAAAATCTGTGCACCTGTGGGGAGCGTAAGAGTGCGATGGCGGTAGAGAGACGGAGGTGTTGTGTGTGTGTGTGTGTGTGTGTGTGTGTCTGTGTGTGTGTGGTGGTGTTGTGAGCGACCGCCAACTTACTTGACTGTCTGTCCACCTTATCCTGCGACTGTCGCTGCCAGCGTTGCCGCGCCAGACTCTGCTCGTCCAGATAAACAAATGCTCGACAAATTTCTCTTTGTTAAACCTGTGTCGACCGCTGCATAATAATGAAGGCTGGTGCTGCCGGAGCCTGTGTCCAGCCAGTAATAATCCTCCTGTCTGCGAGGACAATGAGGAAAGAATGTAATGTATTCAACACAGACAGACCCCTTCACTGCTCTGCTATACATTCCTCCTTCCTGGACTGTCTTGGCTTTGGCATTAATGTGCCTCTTTACACAAAGTAGTCCAGTCACTCCACACAATTATCCTTGAATGTATTCATAGCAGATCTGGGACACAGCCCAGGGCATCAGTCTTACCATTCTTTCTCTTTTGGCCATGACTTATCATTCAACTGGCTCTGATATGGCAACACTGAGCCTTTCACCCTTGTTTTTGCCGGCGCTCAAACGGAGACCGTTGGAATTGAAATGCGGGAGAGAGTGGGAATAAAATGAATAAGATCTGAGAGATCTCATGGCGCAGATCTGTCAGGGCCCCTGTTAACGGCCAGAACAAACAAGACCACCGTCTTATAGGAACAACAATACAGCGTTAGCCTATGCTTTTTTTTCGTAAAAAAAAAAATATCCCCATCTAAGTAAAAAAAATATATCCCTGCTATTCTCTGTGGACTCCACCTAATTATGCATGGAAGATTTCTGAAGGCAGTGGGGGGAGGAGGTGAGGAGGCAGGCTAGTGGTGGACTTAATGTGGCTTGAGTGTACCGCTGAAGGCAGCCAAAGACTTCTTTGGTGCCTCGCATCTGGATCTCCCCCTTGTCAAGATTAAAGTTACGTTCAGAATATCATGCATCATTACGGCAGAGAAATTGGCCCGATCACAAGGTCACTGTGATAATGAGGAGTGGACGACAAGGTAAACTGCGACAGGGAGACGTGGATTTAAATGTGAGGCATATTTACCTTACAGGGCTGGTAAAGGGGCCACATTTCATTTTCCGAAGGGTGACCTCCCCCCAGAGGTCGAATCCAATTAAAATAAGATGAATGTTGGATTTTCTTGGTTGTGTAAAATACAAAATGGCGATGGACTCTTTAAACACCCTCCCATCCTCACCACCACAGTATATAGCTATTATCGTCTTTGTCAAACATGTATTTAATGGGGCTGTGTAGAGAGCTCACACATGGTGCCCTTTTCCTTTTTTCAGCTTGCGCAGCATTTGATGAACACAGACTAAGATTTTAATTTTGTTTGTTCTTGGAATGGACCTTTAATCCTCTTCTACACAACTGATTCAGCAATGAATATTATGCTTTTACAAGCTCAGCACTGCGTATAGATTATACTGTGGCGGAAGAAGTGGCCAGATCCTTTATTTAAAACTGCACAAATCTATGTGTTTATATTTACAATGGATAATACAGTATGACTATATCACAAGACTCTGTGAGGTGACAACAAACATGACAGCAAGTGAAGGCTTGTGTCTCCCCGTGGTAAACAGACCCAGGCTTTAATACAATAGCCGACAATATGTCCTTGTTTTGTTTATATGTAATTGCCAGGGGGAAAAAACTGAGATCAGATTTGGCCATCACAATCAGTTATTATGCAGGATTACAATTACAATTGATTGTTGTCATATTGATTGATAGGATTTTGGAATATAACATAAGAAAAAGAGACATGATGCAGCCTCAAATGAGAGACGTGTCATTTAATCAGCTCAGCATATGTCTCCTTGTGCTCAATGACCCAAGTCTGTTTTTATAATCGTCGTATACCTGCTGCTGCTGCTGCTGCTGCTGCTCCCTCCAATGACAGACACTCTGATTTAGTTTTTATTGCTGAATCTTACTCTGGTAATGAAGTTGGGACTGTTATGTTTCTCTCATTACCTTTTCATTAAAGATATGACTAGAAAATGGGGTTGCCATGGCGATGGCTCCATTAAGTCTCAAAGCTGTATGCGGAACTGCATTGTTTACTCTTATGCCAAGACTGCCGTCTTCAGTGGGAATGGAAGACTTTTTTTTTCTTCCTTTCCTTTCCTGCACCTCAGTCTTTTTTCTCTCGCTTTTCTTTTATGGATCAAACAATGACCTGATGCAAATGTAAAATTCTTGAGTGGTCCTATTTGTAAATGCTGAGAGGTTTCATTAGCGCTGCTCCCAAAATAATAGCTGACGCTTCTCTGTGTGGTGGGGGAGTGATTCACAGGCTGTAAGCAGTAATTTACACAGAAGAGATTAAAGAAAATGGTATGGAGCCATTTTGTCTAAATGACTGCTGGGTTAATGTCAGTTTGCTTGAACGTTACCTGGTGAAGGCGAGTATGTCTTTCACTGGATGAGATGAATATGAATTTAAAGTGAAAGTAACTAAGAAATTGCACGGATAAAGGCCCTGGTTTAGCTGACAGTAAACCATGACAAATTTATAGCCAATATAGGGAAGTAGTCAGCTTCGCATATATCAGACCTGTAGAAAAAAACCCATCCTGCAAAAAAACACTACCACAAAATGCTGCAACACACGGGAATATAATATATAGGAATATTAATACTACTAATAATAAACACAAATTCATGGTCGAAAAATCACATCTTTCCATTTCCCACCAAATTATTTCCTAGAATACATGAAAAATTCATGAAGTGATAAATAGATAATGTAAATATTACATTGTGTTCATATAGAATATAAAACAATAGTTATGTAAAGATTATATATAAGGATGTTATGTAAGGGTGTTTTTAAGGGTCCAATGCAAAATACATTCACAGTATCTCCATCTTCATGCCCATCTCTGTCTCCTACGAGAAATGTAATCCAAAAGGAAGCTTCAGTATCAGAGTCAGGTAACCAGAAGTAAGGTAAATAAAGGAGGCTAAAGACAGTCACAACCTTTTCTCCTCATTCATCAGCAGCATTTTCCAAACCATTAGCCCTGTCATTGCTTCCTGTACTTTCCATGTCTGCTGGCTCGCTTCACCCTCACTACTGTGATTAGTTCAAGCAGGATGCCGCTCATCGATTTTGCTCCACTGGGTGTTAGTTAACCCTCTGCCAGCTTTTAATTGCTTCTCTTGACTGTTAAAGCAGCACAGTGATCCTGCAGGGGGGAAAAAAAGAAGGGAAAAAAAAGCCTTGGCGCCACAGAGTGAATGTTTTTGGATGTTATGCTGGCTCTAATGCATGCAGGAATGTGCCTTTCAGAATATTCTAATTCATCAAATTCTCTCGGCGCCATCTAGAAATAAACACGTTTTCCTTGTATCTAGGAATAAGGTGTTTAATTGAATGTGTTACCTGCTGGCGACAATTACCATCACGCTGAGAGCTATAGATGGAGACGGTGCACAGATTAAAGAAGAGAGATGTGTAGTGCTCTATGTCTTTCGAGCTGATTGTGTTTTTTGAACGTAACATGGCACGGGCGTGACTGACAGGGACACGATAGCTGCGGGAAACACAAGGTGTTGCATGTACACAGAGAGATGAGCCTGGAATAGGCTTTATGAAATCAATAAATCACAACTAGAAGAAAAAGCATTCTGCCTTGGATCTCATTTGAATCGAATTACCTTTGTATCCCTCATGATGGGATCTGCATCTCCCCTGTCATAAATCGCAAATTAGATGTACATTATAAGGTTACTAAAGAAATATCTTCTGCAAGGGGACTGTTCATCAACAGGGCTTTATTTGTTTGGGTATGTTTTCTTATTAATGTTATATAACTACCTATTATCAGATCAAAAACTACAATTTATAGTTCAGGCTATGTCATAGTTTTTCCATAGCTTTCACAGTGCAAACTCTATTTTTTAAAATGCCAGTGTTACACCTCAGCCGTAGTTAAATATCTGTATGTTTTTATGTTGCGTCTGAAATAACCGCGTCCACACGTGGAAGTGTCGAATGGCAGAGAGGCAGGAGCAGCTGATGTGTGCTGCTGGATTTAATTTAGCAGTTTGTAGCGAAAGCAATTATTTCAAATGAGTCGATATTTGCTCGGAAACAACACTTGCATTTGCAAATGAGACTAATACATTTTATCATTTTATCGTTGTTGACAGAAGTCCTGGAATATTGTTATGAGATGCCTCATAAAGGCAGCCAAGCAAAACTTCAATACTTTTCTAAATGTCCCCTTGGTTTTCTACTGCCTGTCATTATTTGAATGCTTTCTGAAGGTCTTTAATTTGCATCCTAATGTTGTGCCCTTGTTCAGTTTAATTTACAATGCAGATGGAGAGGCGATAAGTGTGACAGAGGTTCGTCCCAAGATGGAGGGGGGACAAAAAAAATAAACAAAATCATTCGACTCTTATGTTCCTCATATGAATTGAGCTGATAAAACATTCATATTAAACAGAAAGCCATTTGGCATCGGCGAGCGCATTATTAAACAGTACATGTGGACACATAAAATAATCATTTCAAACAAGTTTCAAAATGCATCTACTGCATGAAGGAGCTGCCGCTTGTTCTCTGCCATTTGCTTCATGTCTAAATGTTTACTTAGCAGTAATTCATGTACTCACGCTCCGCATTAGTACATGCAGACAAACAGCGCACAATCAGGCACAATCAGGTGGCTGGGCTGTTCTCCGAGCTGGAAATGACAATGGTGTCACAAGGAACAGATTGGCTTTGGGCTCAGGACACTTTGGGCTTTGTTTTCCACGGAGGGGTTGTTAAAAAAAAGTAGGTTACAATGCTGGGGGTGTATGTGCCCAACCCCGAGGGCCGTGACAAAAAAATATGGGGCACTCTCTCACACGCACTCACACGCGCAAAGCCCCCCCCCCCCCCATTTTATCATCAGTTGATGTCCACACCACTGCTTAGACAAAGTCCAGGAGACAAGATTTGAATCTAATACCATTAACTAATTCTGAGAAATTACATACTGTAGATAGAGTCTGGTTTAGATATTTTCTGTTTTAAAAAAAAAAAAACCAAAAAAAACCCGATCCTTTAACGAGTAGAGAGTAATTACTCTGTACTTGATGTTGCTTTTTAATTGACAGGACAGTATTTCATGCGAGCCATGACCAGGCTGAGCGCCACGTGACCCACCACAGGGACTGTATCTGATTTCATTATTAGCCCCACTTTGACAGGCTTAGCCCTCATATGTACCATGAACACCTTTACCCCTGGGTGGCTCGAGTTAATTACTTCAGGCCCTTAATGCCTGAGATACCACCTAATAAGCATGGAGTGTTACAAATTATGATGCTTGGATTAGCTTCTGCTTACTCCCAGAATGAAAACCGGAAAGATTGCAGTGTTTGGGGGAGGAGAATTGGCTTTCGGAAAAATGCATTGTCTCCATAGTCCTCGTTTTGGTCCAGTCACTCTCTGCAGTAGTAAGGTGGAGGTGTGATTTCTATTGTTTGGTATTGACTAAAGCGGTAAAAGGTTTACCCAAATGAGTCAATGAATCAGTTGTAGTGCGCGTGGTATCTGGCTGTAGATAGCTTTGGTTTTAATTGCCTCTGAAATTTCTGCCTCCACAAGTGTAATAATCAGGTTGAGCTGAAATTAATTTTTGGTGCCGTGTCTTCCTTTAGACGATGTCCCTGCTTGTCCATAGATGTAGCAGTTCCTACTTTAACACTTTATGATCATCATGCTTATGACCAACTAAAAAAGTGCACCAGTGACAGAAGTGAATATGGTGGAAAGGAGGGAGTCGGCTGATTTTTACCAGGGGTGTAGTGGGACTTGTTTAAGTACTGGAGTGCATTTCATACTGCAGGTTTATTCTGTCTTTGCAAAAGCATCAGATATATATGTGAATTAGAAATAACCCTGATGACATCACAGTTATGACATCACTGTTCCTGCAATTCCACAGAAAACATGTCTGCTTTCATAAGATGTGTAGGTCTCAGTACAGTATCTGCAACTGCCAAGCCCCTCCCCAACCCCTCCTCACACATGTACGAGGCACTGCAGCACTAATGGCAACAGTAATGTAGAATACATTACTGCCTTTGTGCCCGCGAAGTGTGTATTTAAGTGCTTTAGTTCAGGCCCTTTTGCACTTAGTGAGGTTAAGTTCACGTTGTCGTACTGTCTGCGTGTGCAAAATTACACAGCGCGGTGAAGTGCAGGGGAGGCAGAGCGTTTCATGGTGATTAGGTGTATCTAGGGTGGTAGGTTTGTGACTACACGTGTGGGTTGGCAGTTAGGGGGAAAACTTGAGACAATGCTCCACTTCATGAGCACACACTGCACAGGAGCCCTCCCACACAGCCTTTGTTAAGCCTTCTCTCTTGAGCTGGCACTTCAGCCTCCCTGAGCCCATTGACTCCCACTGGATGCTCTCCACTGTGTTTCCTGAGCGAAATATATGGCGGGGCTCTCTAATACTGTAACATCCGTATCCGTTCCTTTCACATACCGCCCCACTTCCCCCCACCCCCCTGCAAAATGCAGCCAATACCATTTAATCCCATTTGGTAGGCAATTTAAATTCATCCAATTTCACAGATTTAGTAGTTGTAGTCTGTGCGAAATATAGCTTGGTTATACTATTTATCTTTCATTTCTGATGCACTTAAATAGGGAAAGTACATAACTAGGCCTAGGACTAATTTCATAGATACACTCATATACACACTGTGTATATTTTTTAATCCAGCCTTTCCCCTTTTGAATTTGTTCCTATGTTCCCGACTTTGTCTGAAGACCATATTCATATTGTTTATATTTTCTATAAGCCCTGGCTTATTTCATTCTCGAGACCTTGTTGCAGCAAGTGTAGTTTCTATAACAACCATACATCATAATGAAGTGGAGAGTCTACATTATTCAATTGCACAAATCTGCCGTACGTGCTGATGGGGTATAGTCCTCCTGTGGCATTTGCTTTTAATTATGAAGTTAAACACATTTAAACCATCAAGCCAGGATCCAGGCCATATAATCACTAAGTGTGTGTTTATTTTTTAATTACGCAGTGGCAATTATTTTCCCAAAAAGCAGCATGAGAGTTGTTTGTGCAACAGTCTCTTTTTCCAAACTATAATTTCAGCCCCTCGAAACAAAACTTTTGGTTCCAGTGAATGTCAGCATTATGAACATACAGTAGCTTGATGTGCGGTGCAGTGGTTTTTTAAGGGTTTGTTTGCACAACAGGAAATGAGGGATGCAGTCATTCCTTCAAAAAGTGCAACACAAAAACAGATGCTGCTGGTGGGAGGATGAGAGAAACGGGGAAGAAAAGACCAACCCCTGACAACAGGGTTCGGTTCTGTCCTATGAAAACGAATGCCGATGGTTTTAATTTACTGACTGCATTAGTCAGCTCCTCTCCTACCAAGCTTTGGTGTTGTTTCGTTGGCAGCTGCAAAAGTTATTAATGGAGCAATAACAGGAGGCAAGCCTGGGCACAGAATATTCCATTCTCACTCAGATTGTGTAATGATTTTCTACGAAAAGGGAGGGCCGCCTCCTATTTTTCATCGCAGGCTTTTTTTTAAAAGAGTGACGAGGGGAGGAGGTAGCACAAATGCTGCCACCTTGGGCTGATTGATTTAGGCCATGTGTCTCACAACTCTGTGTGTGTGTGTACATATATATATATATATATTTTTTTTTTTTTTTAACTTTTTGATCTGAACACACATTTAGTCTAACACCTCTGAGTTTTTCTACCGTTAACGCTACTGAGTACAAATCAATGCACATACAGTACAACCCCCTCTATGCAGCTTTTTCTTTGCCACAGGCCGTCACATCGATTCTATGCATGAGCCTGCAAAGTTATCACAAGGTAAATTGTACAGACTGGAATTTGACGGCCCCTTTATGAGGAGTGCTCCATTGATTTCTGGATGGTGGCTCTGTTGGGCTTCCTCACAAGAAAGAGACGTGGTTGCTGATTGGAGAGATGAACAGCGCAGCTTTTTCTAATTGCCTTATTGTATTCTCAGCGTCTGCAGCGCCACGCCACAGAGTTAAACTTAGTGACTGTTACCCGCATGCACTCCCTGTTTCCCTGGCCATGTCTGGCTCCTGTAGGGAATAGCACTAGGGAGTTTCGACTTTTCAAAAGGATACGGCGTGTCAGCAAAATGTGTCCCGCAGTGTGAGGCTTGACACTGCAGTGACAGCACAGCAATATTTCCCCCCTTGTTTCAGAACAAATTACCAGCAGCATGACATCAGAGGGCTCATTGTGCACCTAGACCCTCTCTCTCACACAAACTATCTCTACCTCGTCAGCGCTCCAGGTGGAAGGACAGGGCAGTCTCACTGTTACACAGGCTCCTGTAGGAATTTCATTTCTGTTTTTATTGGATACTTGACATGCAGTTTGAAATCTCCTTGTTTTCTATGCATGTTTTACTTGGGCCTCACTCGCCTTGCTTAATGTATTTATGTACCTTATCATCATTTACTTTCATGAGTTGATTTTTTTTCGAGTTTTAAAAGCTGAACCTTTGCTCAGAGATGCTTCTGTTGTAAACATCACTGCAAATTGGTTGTAAATTAGACAGCGTTACCCACCAGGACTTCCTGTTTATACTGTTCCATCACAGTAACAGGGAGGTGAATCACAGATGACAGAGTGGAGAGTTGAATATTGTGGGACAGTGTGTTCCTGTGAAGCCGCCAAAAGCTATTCACCTGCAGGGTTAAGAGTTTCATGATAAAGCACGTGTGCTTGTCTTGTTTACTTTTCTACATGCATGACATCAGTACTGTACTAAATGGCCGACTCTAAAAAAAGAAAAAAAAAAGGGTGGCATTTGCCTCTGCACCCTCCACCTCTCTGTTCCACTGGGGTTTTGAGGTGCTTGGTGAAAAAGATCGTAAACAACGCCGCCTGCTTTGCCTTATTTTCGCCTGTGTGGACTAAAGCTGTATTCAGAGGGGAGAGGACTGTCATGCATCACACACCAGGAGGAGCAGGGAAACAAACAGGGCCAGATTCATCAAACAGACGGAGTTGCTCAGCAGGACAGGGAACGTTGGGTGTTAATCAAAGTTGAACAGCTCAACTCATTTTATTCCAAAGGGAGAAAGATGGAATGGTGGGGAAGAATAATGCTGATGTGTTCTTTCTTGCCTGCATGAAGGTGAATAAAAAACTTTTGGATAATCACAATAAGAAAGTGACATGACCTGTGGTTCAATTTGCAAGAATCCATATTTTGCATATCTCTGGCTTGCTTTTAATATACCGTGCCACCCACCAGCTCTGCCTTATTTGTTTCTAAGTCCTGCAGACTTTGATGTGGCCTGTAATCTTATCCTGTCTATTAGGATATTCAGATCTCAGCAGAGCGTAAATTAGCAGAGGAGTCAACGTCCAGCTCAGTTTTTGGAATATTCTGCAGCCCCTAATTGGTTGAATGGATTTATTTTGTTTTTGGAACAAACATGGTGAGGCTTCTTTTTAATCTCCACGGGCCCCTCATCCTGCCTCCCACCCACTCACCGGATTGATTGTATCTAATACCAGACAATGGCATCAATGAATTCAAGTAGTTTCCCGCCCCCCCCTCTCTTGGGTAGACAAGAAAGAGGATCATTTGCATGCAGGTGACATGTTCAAACGGGGCAAGGCGAGATGAATCAAAATGCAACTCAACAGTTTCCTAATGCATTGACCTAATTATGCAGCCGTCTTCCTGCTTTCCTTTTTTCCCCCCACTCATATTCCATTCAACCATATTCGGAACCGTTTTTGATGAAAAAGTCTCCGCTGCTTCGCTGCTTTCGTTGTCATTTTGCTGACATAAATTGAATTTACTGGAAGATTCCGCTTATATTAAAAATCTCTGTGAGAAAATACTCGCAACCATAAGTTTAGCAAAGACCAGATTTTCCTCTTCTTTTACTGATCGACTGTATTCATGAGTACTTGCAATTGAAGATGCTCTTAAAAGCCGCCTTACATTCTCATCCTGACCATGATAACCACAACAGAAAAAACCTGGTGGGCACGTGGTGGGCATGACCATATAAGAGCACAGGAATCAGGATGGTGAAGAGTTGATCCCTGAGGAAATTTAAATCCGGTGTATATGAAATTACCTAGATCACTGCAGACTGTACTTTACATATGAATATGTGCACATACTGGAAAGGCAAAAAACCACAGATGAACCTGAACTGTTGTTTTGTTATGTAACTGACACTAATGTTACACACATGGAAGTTAGGCATGGGAGTTGTATGATGTGCTATGACTCTGCATGTGGCTGTATTTGCTTTGTGGAGCAGGGTTTTTTTCATGTGACAGTGTTATCATGCTGCGCCACTGGAAAAGAAAGACTTGTACAATATTCTAAATGAGAAGAAGGGGCTAAGAAATAAAATATAATGTACCAGTCATTGCTGCCATGCTCTCTCTCTCTCTCTCTCTCTCTCTCTCTATATATATATATATATATATATATATACAGTATATATATATATATAACCTAAGCATCTGCCTAGAAATATTTCTAGAAAACACATATAAATAATGTACAGGGAGTTGAGAACTAGTTACTTCATGATTTAAGACAATTTTCATAATCAAATATGTAAGACTGACACAGACTTGTGCGAGAAAAGTGTTTGCAAAATATGAATATTAGACACTGTTTGCACAACAAAAGTATTATATCGTATTCTGCATTGCAATTTAGCTTATTGGCAATATCCAAAAATAGCTGTGCACTCGATTATGGCGTGCTGTTTCATCCAAACAGAAATGGTTTTGTGTTACATTGAGGTAAACTGTTCTAGTTTAAAAAGGCACGAGTTTCAATCATAGCCCAGTGTTTTTAAATGAAAACAAGCACAGCAACTCCAAGATGTGTGCATGTTTATGAGTTTAGAGAGGTATGATAGAAAAGGCCTTGTTTTTTTTTTTTGCAATATTGCCACAACACTTAATTTGTTCTCCGGCAGGCATTCGGGCTTGTTTTTTTATCTTTATTTTGACATGCTGTTGTTCATGAGGGGAGCCAAAGAAATATCCCATTAACAGGTTCTTTCCTATCTCCCTACGTAAATCACTGACATGGATATGAAACTGTTCTGTCAGAAAAGGGAGATGGATAGAGGAATACAAATGCAAAACCCCTCCACACACGCATTCATCCCTGATACCCCTCTACCCTGTTTCACATAAAGGCTCTATAGCAAGTGGAGCAACTTCAGAATAGACAATTAGGAATGCAACAAAAGTCTGAAGTGATTTAAAGGATAAAAATCCATGTGAGAGGACTCTTGTATATAATTACATCTGAGTTGCATTCTTTTCACAGGGTGGCAGCTCCAGCTAATCAATGTGGACCAGGTCCTCGATTCTTTGTCAGTGTGACACAGCCATGGATTTCTACTTACGGTAACAGTTATATTTGTTTCACAGTTGTGTGTGTGTTGGTCATGGATAATATTTATTCCAAGTGAATAGCAGCTGTCAGTTAAATGGTACAAGACATCAACAACACAGTTTGTGTCAGAGAGACAGGTACAGAACTTGAACCTGTGTTTTTATTGATGTGCTTAATGTTGCTCAAGAAACACGGGAGGATTTTCTGGATTATTGTATTATGGCTGCCGGTATAATTTCAAACCATATGACTTAATTTGACTAATGGTTTTAAACACTGCAATACCCACAAGCCATCAGAGCAGGTGCAAATTCAGAAAATGTAATGAAACTATCATAACTGATTGACGGTAGACCTATGGACAAGTCACAGGTAACCATAGCAACAGTACTTCTGACGGTTGCTGTTCCAAACAGCAATACTTACACGTACTACAAGAATATTAAAGATGGCTGACAACTTAAATGCAGATTCAGTGGTTAACAGCCTTGGCATAAAAGTACATTAATACTCAACGCCATTATTATCATATATTGTGAACAGGGAAATTCATACAAAAACAACATTCTCAGATTATGTTTATAAAAAAATATCATTTATTTTCTTAAAAATATATTTGCAGTTACAAATTACTTGTGTACATATGTGATTTTACAGTATTTTCAGAACACGTTTGTCACTCATTTCCCCATTTTCTTCATGTTTCTTTTCATTCCAAAACATCCTCAACAACAACAACAGTGTTAAAACTCATAACACTCACCTGCGAGTATGTAATCGTTAATCTTCTTATAATCTGTCCTCCTTTTGTTCAGAATAGACTAACACCCCGACCCGGTACTTTGACACAAGCGTGTGCAGCTCAAATCACAGCTTATTGTTCCAGGTACTTCCCACAGATGTAGCTGACGTTTACTCTTAAACATATCACAGCTTCTCTGTACTCCTCTCTATGTCACTGTCCCTGCATCCCCCTCTGTTTTTCTTTATAACATTTGACCTGTTGCATATATTTATCTTCAAATATGACCCGATCTGAGAGGTGTTCCAGTGCAGTGATGAACTCTAGGAGATTGCAGCTGCGAAAACAGCCCACTGATGACGCCCACAGAGCCCATGAGGAGCTCAAATCCGTCCGAGAAGCAGGAAATATGACTCTGCTGAGGCCTGATGCCTATGTGGCCCTGCAGCAAGCAAACCTGCTTATAAACAAAGCACTTAATTGAGATAAGCAGCTGCATTTACCTAATCTTGGCTGCTTTTGGTCGTGTCTCAGTAATTATAATATCTCTCCACAATGGGCAGGTATATGTGGAGTAAATGCTGATAATACCTGTGATTGGCTGGAACACAAGGCTGTTTGATTCCTCTCGAAGTTTAAGAATACACACGTTATTTATGTGTTGTTCGTTTTCTGTTTTTTTTCCCAAAGCAAGAATTTGTTTTCGAGCTGTTTTTCATCTGACTGAAAAATAATCCCTTTTTTTTTTGGTGTTCAAAGGACAAAATATATAAAGCAACACCTACCAGCAGGAAATGTACAATAAAGTAACTCTGGTTAAAAAAAAAGTGCTGTGGCAGAGGGAGAAAGCAGATACAACGAGGCTTTCAGCAGCAAATGCGGCGGATTAAGTAAGTTCTCCCTTTGAGAAATTAACTACTACACAAAGTGGAGATAAAAGCGGAGACAGAATAACGAGGCCTGCTCTGCCTATTCAGAGGGTTTAGCCATGTATTAAAAATCATAGCGTTAAGCTTCCTGACAGATGCTAATGAAGTGATGTTTACATTTTTGATTCGCTGCCTAAACAAAGATAAGACATGCTCTCGGAAAACAGCAAGCCCTGCAATCCAAACACATCCATTGAGCCTGTCACCAATGACATGACAGCTTTCTTCTCCACTAACAACAATGAGCGACTCATTTCCATGTTAATGAGAGGAAAAGAAAGCAAGTGGATCGAGGGGTGGGGTGGGGTTGAGCACAGAGGGGGCGATGTTGCTTCTTGTTGTCTTGTCACCTATTGACAAAGTCTTCAAATAGGTTGTTAATGACCAGCCTAGAAGACAGGGAGCAGCCTGTGGAGTAATCATATCAATGTGTTGGGTATGCACATCATAACGCCACCATGCTTCCTATGCGGTTGCTCATGTGTAAATGCACCCATTCAAGTAGGGCACGTGTTCGTGCACATAAAAACCTATGTACCTACGTCAACACATCCTTATTCCACAGGAAGTAGGCTTCAATGCACCCAAAGGGCAAAACCAAAATAGCTGCTCATGCGGCCAAATCAGTTGGTGGAGGACGAAACATCTGTTAAATCCAAAAGTATTTACTCCCGTAAAACAAAAAAGCAATTTCCATAACCTGCAACTGTCATTTTCTTTCATGCAAAAATCTTAGACTTGAGTTGGACTCTAGAGTCAGATGTAAATGGTCCAAGTACCAGCTGTTACATATGAAATCAGTTGTACAGACAGAGGGAAGTAACCCCCCCCCTCCAAAAAAAACCCCAATTCCATTTTCTCCAGTCTTGTATCCATCAGAGCTGAATATTTGTCCATGCATTCTGTGCATGCCTGTGACTCTCTGAGGAATTTATTGTAACACTTGACTCTTGAAGAGGCGTCTCCAAGACATAATCTTCCAGTTCATAGTGCATATCATTTGCCTCCTAAATTACAAACATCATTAGGAGAATTGGGGGGGTGGGGTGGGCGTCAGTCTGCTGCTCCAACATGGTGGCAGCTCATTTTGAGTTTGTTGTCAATCCCGTTTCACAAGTTCAAGCGGACCAATTGGGGGTCTGAGCTGTTCAGCCCCTCTTTATCCCAGCATGGTGAGGCCCTGCCTCCTCATTAGCAAATGTGTGTGTGTGTGCGTACAGACTTATGCAGGGTATTTTTCAACCCCTGAACAGGGGAGATGGGGTTATTGTGGCCCACTGACCTCTGTAACAACCTCAAAAGCTGCACCATGATGCGTGAGTGTATTTGGGGTGCATGCTGTGACACTGTTGGAGAGAAGGGAAGAAAAAATGATGCTTCACTTTCTGCACTGTAATGCCGGGAGAAGTTCATTTTTATAGGGTAAAAAGGAAAGGAAATTCTGATGCAACACGGTGCCTGTACTCTGACGCAGCCGCTAATTCCTGCAGCATATAACAAACATGGAGGATGGGGTGGGGTGGGGGTGGTGTGCCTTCAATAATTCATCTGGAGATTAATAGATGTGTGTCTTCAGAGACCGCGGCGTTGATAGTACGTTGCTCTGCTCTCCACGGGGACTCGATGTGAACTCTATCTGTGAATTTGTGAGTATGGAGATCAGGGTCAGAGTTCGGACTGAGGAGGTCTGAGACGACGCTGCACTGAACTGCAATGCAGCTTCTAATAGGATGGCACAAATCCCCTCAATACTCCCGACACCTCTCCACCTCCACTGAGATGGTTTACGTGGATGCAGCAGTGGACTGAGTGCGGACCGCAGGGCACATGCAGCACTGGTGTTGCATGTTAAATATATAAAGACTTCTCTTTCTATCTAACAATGTTGCCAGAAACCTGCACTCTTTATTTATTTATGTACTGGTGTTTTGATCAGAGTGAAGCAGGTGAAAAGTTAGATTATTCAGTTAAGTGTCATCGCTGCCTTCGATTTAACTCCAGATCTTACTTGAGAAAACAGAGAATACTCTTGATGAGCAGTGGGAGTGGATGAGGTTTCCTTCAAATGGCTTACATTAGGTTTTGCAAATGTTGTCGGTCGCATGTAGAAAGTATAAGTAAGTACGTGCCTAATCGAGAATATAGTTTAATCATATGAAACACTGACTGTCTTTTTGTGCTATAGGTAGCCCCTCCCCTCCCCCTCTCCACACACACGTAATCAGTGTTCTGACAAGAAGAGGAGAGTAGTTGATGGACAGATCGATGAATGAGCCTGTAGAGGCCAGGCAGATAGTAGAAATGTAAAGTGGAAGGTGGTATATAGATGATTGAACTGTAACCAGCACCCTGACTGGGACATCACGCAATCTGCTGCCATTTACCAGACTTCCCACTGTGAACTGCAGACTGCAAAAATGAGACTGAGAATGAAATGTATAGAGAGATGCTGTGTTTGTTGGGATCCACTGTGGGGGCCACTTTTCCACATGAACCCTTCATGGATTCATGTCAGGATGTTGATCAGTGCTTGTTCTTTGTGCAACAGATTCCAAGACAGGACAGTAAAACCATGTGATGTCATCTGCGACCTTGTGCGTTCACACAGCACCGGCCGGAGGTCATGTGCTTTGTCTTGTCAAATCAATCCTGCATGGACGGGTCCAGTATGCACAACACTGCAAAACCAGACAGGTTTGTTTGTTTGTTATGGAGACTGTGTGTTATGGTATCCTCTGACATATAGTTAAGTCCATGGTGTGTTTCATGTGCCATTGTTTGCCACATATAAATCCATAAACAGATATCTCCACCCCCCATGTTTATAACTTTTTCTCCAAAACACATCAATTGTAATTGTGGCCAAAAAGCTTTTTTTTTAAAGCACATTAATTAAAGGTCTAATTCCAGTAAGTGAAACACAGTTAGCACAGGCTTGTACAGGCCTATGTGACATATGAGTATTGTGATTATTGAGTGAGTATTGTGAAAGTTGATTTTCTTATATTTTAAGTAAAATGGCAAAATTAAGAAAACATTCCTTTATACATACATATATATATATATATATATATATGCGATATGGGATGTGTGCGCACGCGTATACATACACAGACACACACCCCTTCTACTTATTATATTAATTATTATAATAATGTTTGTTATTATATTTTATATTTGTATAATTGTAGGAAGGGGGAGGAGGGGCGAGCTTCTTCTTCTTCTTGGTTTATGTCATTGGTTTAAACGACCCGAGACCCCGCCTTGATGGAAATACAGGAGAGTTAGATACAGTGTGACCACAGCCAGAGACAGAGGTACTGAAGGACAGTGGGACATAGAGACAGAAGGACAGAGGGACAGAGGGAGGAGGAAGAGAGAGAGAGGAAAAAACAGAAAGCAGTGAAACAGTTACACTGACACCTCCTCGACGCTTCCCGCTCCGCCGTGTTTTCATAAACAAGGAGGCTCGTGAGGACAGTGTAGCCTCGACCCTACCGGGTTATTACTCCTCTGTTTTCCACCCGGCTGTTTATTCTTCAAACAACAACAACAACAACAACAAGCAGAAGAAGCAGAAGAAGAAGGGACTCGTGTGGCGCGCGCAGGATTAATTAGGTGGAATCTCAGTCTACTCGCGGACCTTCACGGTATCGGAGCGGATGATGCTGCCGACTTGTGCCTGAAAAAGAAAAAGAAAAGTCGGCTTCTCAACTTGCGACCAGACGTCATTCATCCAGGTAAGAACCGCGCTACCGCGGCCACTGCAACCCCACCGCTGTTTGTGTATTTATTTTGTGTATTTGTTTATTTGCGTCGTCCGTCGGCGCACAGGTCTCGGGTCCGCATACGGCTGTGGCCATGTGTGTCCACCTCACTGCGCCATGGAGAGACGGCCAGCGGTCGTCTGGGCTGCGGGCTGCGCGCGGGACGCGGGGGCTCCTGACCGCGGTGATTACACGTTCTGACTGGCACACGTGCGTGTCTCTCACCTTCGCGCGCACACACGCTATCTTTGCGTTTGTTCGTGCACGCGGCGAGCGAGAGCCCGCGCGGGAAGCGCGTGCGCGTCGCCTCAACGAAAATGGGAAGTGTGTAATCAGTGTGTGCGCCGCGCAGCTGTGGAGTTTGGTTGTGTTGTGTTATTTGTGCACAAATAATATGATAGCACACACTCACAGCCGACTAGCTGAGTTTTCCCAGGCCAAACCACCCTGTGCATGTTACAAAGATGATAATAATAACAATAATAATAATAATTACAATAATAATAATAACAATAACAATAATAATAATAACAATAATAATAATAACAATAATAATAAGAATGACAATGAATGAGTGATAAAAAGAGTCATTACAGTGTCCAAGCTGCATGACAGTGTCACTGTCCTTTTACATTCAGTAGTTTGGAGTCTCCTCTGGGGGACTAACATGGAAGCTGACATACATCATCACACAGCACCAGGCTGTGGCTCCATGAACTTTTTTTTTTAAATTCTTTTTCATCGCAGGGACACAAATGATAAAAGCAGGGGTTCAGACACCTGCATCTGATGACATTTAGCCCTGAGGAATCCCACCTGAGAAGATTTTGTTTTGTGTGTGTGTGTGTGTGTGCGTGTGTGTGCGTGTGTGTGTGTGTGTGTGTGTGTGTGTGTGGATTTGCAGATCCACATGTGGCATAATGCTGAACAGTGCTGTGTTAGAACTTAAGAAAAACACTCTGCCGTCTCTTGCTGTTAAGTGAATCCGATCCAGTCCCTGTGTTCAGGGGGATTCCCCCCCATCATGTTCCCCTGGAGGCTCCAGTATGTGACTTTGAAAACCACTGGGGAGGAGTAGGATGTGACTGATAAACTGCTTTTTGCTGTTGTCACTCTTTCCCACACTTTGCCTCATTTCACTCCTGCGAGTTTATCCTGTTAGCAGCCACAGTGCTGAAACCCACAGTAATGGCGACGCAGCGCGTGGCTGACTAAAAGTCAGGGAAGTGCATCTCATGTTTACAATCACTGCTGGGTGCTGAAAGTGTATGAAAGAGCCGCTAATTGCCTCGTGTGAACTTGTTAATTACCCGCACCAAAGTATTCTTACACATTATTATTGGGCTAATTAATTCACTGATTACAGTGAAAATATGACAACAGGACGGGGCACATGTTGGATTAATGAGGAACCAGAGCTTATTTTAATTTCTCTTCAAAAACACCCCTGTCACTGATTTGTTCTCGTTAACTAAGACGCTGTCTGGCTTCCTCTTACAACACATAAAGGTAATCTTGTTAGACTTAATGTGAACCACAGAGATTAGTTTGTTTCATGCAACGTAGTCAAAATATCACAAAGTCAACAACAAGATAATTTATACGTTGACTGCCCGCTGAGCAGATGATGACCTTGGTGAAGCAGCTCTTTGTCTTGTGTTATGGGCGACCGTGTGTCTGTATTAGACGAGAGAGTGTGTGTGTCTGTGTGTGTGTGTGTGTGTGTGTGTGTGTGTGTATGTGTATGTGCGTGTCCCTGAAAGCCTGTACAGATGTGTGCAGCTTGCACATCTGCTCCGTTGTCGGCCATTGTCAAGGAAGTGTTTAAGATGGTGGGCAGCGCAGCACAACACAGCTCCCTTGTCACAAATCTCCATTAAACGGCTCCGGTCACGAGTGCAGCAGGAAAGTGGTCGTAACACTGAGAGCTGTTCTTTTTCCTCACATGCCAGGTACATTCACATTATTACATCATTATTCGTCTGCGGTGCATTTGTATTCCTCTTGTTCTTTCATTCATGACCAACAAAGTTGCCATACATAAGTTGATTATATGTTTTTGCAGACTGTCCCTATTCAATTGTGGGGCAATGTTATAATTGGGAATGTTGTGTTTCCAGAGAGGAAATGGAGCAGACATCAGTTAGTCGACCCCGGGAAGAGCCTGCCCTCTGCCACCCTCTCCTGTGTTGCCGAGTAGCACCCTATATCACTCAAGGCAATTGAACATCTCTGAGGGGACCTCTGTTAGCCCTGTGCCATATTTATTACCATCCGTCATCCCGAGCTGCTCGCTCTGTGGGTAAATAACAGTGGCTGCTAAGTTCTGTGTTAAAAAGTTCCCTCGCCAGCGACCATTAGAGGGGATTTATAGCAGCGGCTCCCTTAGGAAGTGCTGCAGAGGAGAGAGACAGTACATGTTTCAGAGTCACTGCATACCCGCTGGGCTGCAGTGCCAAATGTGTCATGGATAAAATCCTTTCTGGTGCCGTGGTGGAGTAGTACCTGGATTTTTTGCTTTCCCATTTTTCTCCCCCGTTCTTCTTCATCGCTTTTATTGCTCAATTTATTAAACTGTCTGAAAATGAATCTGTCAGTTTGACAATTAAATGCTGTCTGCTTGTTCCAGCCTCTTAATTTGGAGCATTTGCTGCTTTTATATCAGTGCAGTTTGATTAATAGATATTAAATGTAGTTATCAGTAGCAGCCCTCAGTTGTTCTCCCCGAACAAGCAGGAATTGTAATGCTCCGGCCGTTTGTTATTGTTACAGCAATGTGAAGCATTTCATTCTTAATGGTCGCACCGTTTATTCCAGCAAAGGCAAATATCCCTCTGTCCTATGTGAAGTTATTTTCTTAAAAGCAAGTTTTTCTTGTGGGAGAGGCAGTAGCGATAATGATGTAATATTCAGCACATCTTTAATATGGAACATCTACAGTAATGTATGCATGCTGTGCCAGCGAGCTGGTAAATCCCGCCTCGGTGTGCTTTGAATGAAAGTAAGCGTGTGTTGTATGAAAATTCGTATGACTGTGTGCTCACTACCTCTCGATACCGTCTTTGATCCTGCAGAGATAAAACAGACCCCCCCCCCCACCAAGTCTTTTCACTCTGTCCAGATTGTTTGTTTGTCAGCGTCGAAAACAATTGGGATGAACCTGATAGCGAGTGGAGCTTCGTGGATGGGGCAGTACTGTAAATGAACGCCTTACTCTGCCTCTTTCAGGTCAATTTGAATATGTGTTTTTAATTGGTCTCCGAAGGCGAAGACTTCTTTGCCTTCCTCAAAAATGTCTGCACGATGTGACTTTGTCGAGCTGAGGAGCCCTGGAGCAGCGGTGTTCATTTGAAGCCTGGTGAACATGCTCATTATCTCCAACCAAAGGCAAGATTGATTTAGCTGAAAGCCGCCGTAATTTTGAAGGATGAAAAAAAAAAACATGGAGGAAGAACTGTAAACTGATCAAGACAGTAATTCCGACTGTGGATCGCTCTCGGTCAAAGGGAAGAAGTTGAAAACAGAGCCCTGCAGTGGCAGCTGCTCCGTATCTGCGCTACTCACAGCCACTGAAGGCGTCATCGCTCAGTCGGAGCTGCTCTCTCATGGCTTCAAAACTCCTCTAACCTTTAGAAATGGGATATTGCAAAGATATTTCAAAGAAACATTTTGGTTGTCATCCCCTTTTCTTCTCCCGAGGCATTGTGCATCTTTGTTTTGCAGCACATGGAGGAGTGTGTGAGTGTGTGTGCGCGTGTGTGTAAGGTGTGCAGCCTGAATCTTTCCCCTGTCAATGCTTACTCCACCTTTTGCTGTAATTTCATCGACAGTGGCAGTGATTGTGCTTTGTGGAGCTACACGGGGTTAAAGGATAATTGGAGCTGCGGATGTCTTTATCATGGTAACAGGGGAAAGTGGAACCCTGTGCCAGAGCTATTCTCTGTGCCGTACAAAGGGACAAGATGCAGTGATAGGGCCGGCATAACACATCTTTGTTTTGCAGCACATGGAGGAGTGTGTGAGCGTGAGTGTGTGTGTGTGTGTGCGCGTGTGTGTAAGGTGTGCAGCCTGAATCTTTCCCCTGTCAATGCTTACTCCACCTTTTGCTGTAATTTCATTGACAGTGGCAGTGATTGTGCTTTGTGGAGCTACACGGGGTTAAAGGATAATTGGAGCTGCGGATGTCTTTATCATGGTAACAGGGGAAAGTGGAACCCTGTGCCAGAGCTATTCTCTGTGCCGTACAAAGGGACAAGATGCAGTGATAGGGCCGGCATAACAGATCCACAGTATTCTTGAACACAGGCAGAAGTATTTTATTCAGGCTGAATAAACCTCTGTGTGCTTCAGTGTTGGTGAGCAGAAAGGAAGTTGGCTGCTGTGACTCGATTGGATGTACCAGTCGCTCTGCTCTTATGTTGTGCCACTCCACATTAGTATCAAGCCTAAGTGAGGTGACTATCTAATAAAGTGGAAGTGCAGTGTCTTTCAGCTGCGTGAAAGGTCATGCAGGGCCCTGTACTTTGGCCCCTGCAGGCAACGTCACACACTCCTGTTAGCGTGACGGAGTGATGTCGTCGGGCAAAGCAGCAGCACGGCAATGAGAGTTATTAATTATTTTCTTACAACTTAATACTCTTTCATTTAATGCATATTAATTGATGTGCTCCCGAATACGCACTCGCATAATCCACCAAGGATTTCTCAAAGGCAAGCACAAAAGGCTTTTATTATCTTAAAGAGGAAGTGGTCTTCGGGGACGCAAAGTGCCCCTGCTCAATTGTGTATTACATTATGAAACAGACGTAAGTGAAATGAAATTACAACGTATCATGGGCACGGTGAAGGATCCTACTGAATAATTACCTCAGCAGAGCCATTGTTGTAATGTCAGAGTCTTTCTTTTGCATGTGATCGGGGGGGTTATGAAGTCTTCATGTAAAGCAGTAAAAGGCGGTTTCAAGGTTAAACTGTGTGAAGGCCAAATGTTTGGGGAGGGTGGATTAATTTCATGTCCCGTAATGTGATTTGCAGTGTCTCCTCCTCTCCTGCCCTTGGTTTCTTTGGAGATGTGTGAGCCTGATGAGAGCTGAGGAGGGGTTGCCGTAACTACCACCTGCATGTATAAGTGTTTACAGGACTACTAAATGGAATTATGGGAGATGATGCATGCTTACAAATTCACCATCATTTCCCCATCCGGTCTCATTACTGAATACAAATTCAGTGGTTAGCCTTCTGGTGCATGGTGGAGAAAATTAGGTTTCCAGTATACATGCCAACATGTACAAAAACAGTCACGTGCATAAATACATACAAACACACAAAATGTCTGTGGGGCAGGGTGGGGGCGGTGGTCATTAATTGCAGGGCATGTTATGAAGGAGGGAGGAAGCCCACCATGGCAGCAGCAGCAGCAGCAGCAGGATCTGTATCTGCAACTTGTCCCTTACGCATCTGCATATACTGTAGCTGCTGCATCTTGTTTCCTGGCAGATTCTTTGTAATACTTGAATTTTCTGTAGTCTGTTAATGTAGATAAATGTGAACAAGCACAGGGACAACTCATAGTGTGTGTATGTGCAGTATGAGGAAGTGATAAAATCAGTGATCTTCATGGGGGTGGATTGTGATGGCTGGAGACACACCACTGCACCTACCAATATTTTAAATCATCACTTTCAGCAAACCTTTATTATGCGGACACACACTTGAATGATTCACATGCTGGGAAAACCATATGTGTGTGTGTGTATTACCTAGTGCTGCTGAGATATAAAACAAGATTTGTAAAACCTGAGGCTAAAAATTGCCATTTAAAACCATCATGTGGCACAAGAACATTGATAAAGTTCAGCTGCTCAGAATACATTCCAGCAGCCTGCTGCACATTTCCCTTTGTATGACCTGTAGCATTAGAGGCTAAAATCCAATTACTGTAAATTAGTAGTAAAGTAATGGCACAAATCTAAAAAGTCATATTTTGCATATGCAGCTTGTTTTGCTGTATTGATCTTTCATCCTTGGTTAGAAAACAGACCTTAAGGGGCAACGTAATGAGATGTCAGTGAAACTCTCTTGACCAAACCTGTTTCGTTTCTTACTACGTAATGGTCTTATGACTTAAACTGCAGCTAATGGTGTCCGAGTGATTTCCCCTTCCTCCTCTTTTGTCTCTAATTTGGTGTGGCCCCTTCTTTCATACTGCCACTGTTGTTACCGCCATGTGTCCTCTGAGCCAGGTGACCGTCATATCTATTCACCTGACACTGAGAGAGGGAGGGAGGGAGGGAGAGTGGTGTAAGACTCAAGCAGTCCACCGTCCACATTGTACTTTCAATGGTAAGTTTTGGTACTTTACCTTAACAGCACCAGGGGATGCCACTGCAGCCTATATCGTCTCTAGTCTCGTCTTGCACAGTTGAGAAGAGTCTCACACTGCGACAGCGTCAGTGGCCTGTTTATGGCCGAGGTGCCGGTTGGTTAGATGTAAGCAAACCTATGCATGTGTGTAAATTACCTTTCCACATTTACTCTTTCTGTTGCTGTTGTCGGAGCAGTGAGGATATGTAGGAGCTGAATTCACCCCCTCGTTGTTTTTCTGTTTACACGTCCTGGCTGTGTCACGCTGGCCGCTGAAATTCTCTTGTGAAATCTCATCTTGTTTTGCTGTGAAAGGAGCGAGGAGAGAATTGCATACAAATGTGGTTCCAGGTGTCCATCGCAGCACGTCTCAGTATTTTTAACCAGGACATCCACTATGCACCATGCACATCTTCCCTTTGTCTGCGCCGTGCTCTGTGCTACAGTGCATATAACAACACACTCCTGTTAAAATGGCAGGTTTTGTGATGGGGGAAAAAAAAAAAAGAAATCAAGATAAATCATGACAGAAACTTTTCTACCTGTATTGTTAAATAGCAACCTATAAAATGAAGTAAAAAAAAAAACTTCATTTTACATGGCAGTGTTAAGAATCAACTAATCAAATTCAAAGTAATTATTAATTAGTACGCTTTCATTATAATTTAATCAATCCTGCCTCACAGGTCTGAAAACTTGGGGTGTTTGCTTTTCAAGGCCCACAGGGTGGATGTCTTGGCTGCTGTAGTGTCCTCTGCCTGTTCCCTATAGCAACACCAATAGTGCTGCAGTGCTGTTCTCTGCCTGCAAGTGCGGCTTGTTGAAGGAAAAAAAACAATCTGAGTCTAGTTCCAAGTTTGCTGAGGTGGTGTAAGTTTATTGAAGTTCCAGGTCGTGGTGAGCCTACCGACACAGAGTGGGACTGGTAGCAGAGACTTCTTCAGACTCCTCTTAGAGCACAGATATACCCCCTCTCCAGGTGTGGTTACAGACAGTTCATGAATAGATCGTATAGTGGTTATATATTGGTTAGTCTTTCAGCTGTCCTGCACAGGAGTGTGAACTCTGTAGGGGGTAGGGATGGCTCACAGACAATGTCACAAACAAAGGGCCAAAGAGACAAAGGAGAGACACCCAGGTAGTGATCAAGGCTCTGGTCAGCAGGGGAGCCTGCCTGTTCCCTATAGCAACACCAATAGTGCTGCAGTGCTGTTCTCTGCCTGCAAGTGCGGCTCATCAGAGGAATGAAAGGAGCAGGGCTGCTCTCCCACTTCTTCTGATCTCTTTTGCTTTTTTTCACCTCCTCCTCTGCACGTACCAGCCACCCTTGTCCCTCCGCACTAGCGAAGGTCTCTTTGCTTATGTAATGTCTCTAAACATTTGCACAGCATTAGGGGAAGTCAGCCATGCCAAAACTGTGCAAAACGTCCCCCTGTGCACCCCATTGAGGTGGGACAGATGGCAGAGCTCGTTCCCAGTCTTGTAAACTGCCTGTGACAGGAGAGATGGCACATACACGGTTGAACTAGGGCAACGCTAACGAAGGCTTTACACACAGTGGTGGACACGGCTGCATGAACGCTCATCAGTGAATTTATCAAAGCCATAAAGCATCTCAATTCAGTTCCTGTTATTTACAGAACAGTGATTATTGATTGCAGATTTTTTGGAAATGCACTGTTGCTTTGCTCCACCTTGCGAGCCAGACTCTGCCTCCCCCCGGAACAAAGGCTATCAGATTCCAGCATTGGCTCATCCATCACAATGTAAAAGAAGGTGACCTGGAGTTGTTTTCTAATTTAGTCGTTAATCACTGCCACAACAGAGTGTCGGGCACTTTCACTTTGTTCCCCCTTTAACAACTCTCTGGGCATGAGTCCATTACTGAGTAAACACACGGTGAAACGCTAAAGAAATGAATGAAGATGCCCAGCGCAGGAGCCCCAGAGGTGAGATCAAATGGCAGGCCCGGTGATGATGAGGGATGTTTATGGCTGGCACTCTATTAAGAGGAGATTCTTCCCTGCTGGCGCATAATGAACATCTACCTTGTGAAATGGTTGTTAGGAAGCGTTTTCCTTACACTGAATTACTGGTCATTTTCATCAAAATGTGCCCTAATTGCTCTCAGCAGCGAGTCGGGGGAAGGGCCTCCGATGGAGAGAATGAGTTTTAGGGTAACTTGGCAAGGTGACTGGCTTATGGAAACATTAGCCATGTTGATTTGAATAAATCTCCACCGCCATATCCCCCCCACCCCCCCACCCATTGTATGTTAATGGAAGCTTATGTCCTTGGAGGATGATATTTCAGGCCTGTGAACTCTTCTGCTTTATTCTGTGTACGCGGTAACTCCTCCTCCAGATGTCCCCCACGGCAGGAGGCTGTGAGGAGCACGTGAGAGGCTTTGCCGCCAACCACACCGACACACAAACACACCGACATGCAGAGAGGGCCAATTCATCTCACCTGTTACGAAATAAGACCTAATGGGCTGTCAGGTGATTGTATGTTGTTTCTATCAAAACGAGAGTAATATATTGCTGAGTAAGAAGGCTGTTTGTGTGTGTGAGATGGGGAAGGGGTGTGGTGTGGTGTCAGAGAGAGTGTGTTTTTGGAAACCACAATGTACCATCTGCACACGGCGGGGTGTATGAGCGACACTGGACCACTGCTGTGAGGAACTATTGCATTGTTATTAACTTGCTGTTGCCTTACTGGCAGCCATATTAAAGACTCTGATCCTGTGCCTGATGCAAGGCAACGAAGAGGAGAAAAGGGGAGGCTCTGTTTGGCTAAAAAAAAGCCTGAAACTAGTGTGGCCTTCTGGGCACAACGTGCAGCTGCGATGGCACAGACTGGGGAGATGGCAGTACCAACTTCTTCAAACACCCCCATCCATCCTTTTTTCTTATTTTTCTGACCTCTCCTCCTCCCTGCCCCCACCCACCAACTCTATTGGCTCAGCATCTAGGAATGTTGGTTTTTGCAGCATATAAATCGTTCCTTAACATTTAACAGACATTTTATCCCTTAAATGGCTGATCTACTTGTGCAAGTCAATTTTGCACTTTCTTCTGAAGCCATTTCTCTGTTGCCATGTCTGAGGAGTCTGGGCCCACTCTTGCTATAGCCTGTGTGTTGACATATTGACGTCTGCTGCTTGCTTGCCAGTGTGTTGACATATTGCATGAAATGCATAGCCTGTCATTAACTTTCTTTGTGCCAGAGCTTATTAAAATAACATAAACTGTTGCATAGTCAATGAATTGTCTATCCACCCCGGGTAGCTGTCATGGCAAGTAGTTCACAGTTCACGTTTGTTGTCTAACAGCGTTTGTCTAACAGCATTTTCCCAGACCAATCCCTGCAGGTTTAGGAGCCAAATGGTGGCAGAACTGGTTTGACTGAAGGTGCAGCATGTTCAGGCGGTATTTGGTAGAGGAGATGAGGGATGAGGAGCTTGTGAGCGAATGGTGAATGCCCATAAATACGCATGTGTGCTCCACTAGTGTTTTCCTTTTTTTTTCCAAGGCCCCTTTTTTTTGGAGGCTGTCATCCCACTAGACGAAACCTGACATTTGGAAAGGTCTGTGAGGAGAATTTGTTTGTGACAGCTTCAAATGACAGTGGTGCTGAGGCACCGGGAGAAAGGGGATGGATGGAGGGATCGTGGAAGAAAATGGCTCCTGCTTATTTAAATGTCACATTGGTGAGGTGAACGACTAAGCTTTCCTTTTTGTTTTCCCAAGCATTACATGTGCATTTCTCACAATGGAAAAGAAAAAGTTTTCTGCCATCTTTTATTCTGTGTGTGTCTCTTCCTGTCCTCTCTGTTTGACTCTGGCTGCGTTATTGGCAGCAGGCTGTAAGCCTTGTGAAGCTTTGCCAGCATCTTGACAGCGACCGCAAACCATTTAGTTAGTTTTCTGTAGGTAGTGACCGAAGGACTGATCACATGTCTACTGTTTTAAATTGTGGTTTTACGCAGAACCATGGTCTAAAATGAACTTTGTGGACCATCTGCTCGTGGTTAAAATGGGAAATTGGAGAAAGATTTACCAAACAAATGACTTTTCACTCAGCCGTAGAGCTGCACAAGTCAGTTTTGTGTAAAGATTGAAAGATTTATTATCATGTTAACTATTTTTACAAATATTTTTAGTATATTTTAAAGAAGACCATTTGAAAAGGTGGGGTGAGTTGCATCCCACTCTCACACCCAGTGGTGATTGAATTTGTAGATTCTACACTCATGTAGATGGTTTGTGATTCAGTCATAAACGACCCAGTGTCTTGTTTTCCCTGCATCATCTACTTGCTCCCTGTGATTTTCCTGGTGCATTCACATGTGTTGGGTGTCCTGAGTGACATCAATGGACGGTTTCTGTCTCACATACAGCCCCTCTGGAATTTATCAGGAAAATGTCAGGATAACTGTGCCTGTCTGCAAGCAGCTATATATATTTTTTATTGATATTTGGTGATTGTGGAGGAGGAAAGCAGGAAAATGTGCGGCAATATATCCAGATTGATTTCTGTCGTGGAACTAGTTTTTTTTTATTATTAACTATGGCAGTATTTCATGTCAGCACTGAGAGTGCTTAGAGGCGCACAAGAGGCTTTGCCTGTCACTGACCTTTTTAACGGCGACGAGAAAGACCAAAATACACTGTGCGTCCCGTCTCTCAGTGACAATGGTCAAATGTCACTCAAAGTAAAGGACTGCAGCCCGACTCTCATACTGAGGTTCCAACAATAGTGAGGTGGAGGCGGTATGGACTTCTCTATCTTTTTTCCTTGACAAATAACTGATGACGTGTTGGATTAAGTTCTCACAAGTCAAATTTTCGATGGCAACAAGTACATCCAGATCTGCATGCATTTAATGGGTTTCCTACACTTCCAGTTTCATATATGTGTGTGTGTGTGTGTGTGTATGTATACACACACTGTATATATACTTTGTCCATACATGATTGACAACTGGATTCTTGATAGGTATTCGCCTATTTGCCTACTTTTTCATTCGTCTCTACTGCTGTGACTCATTTTATTGAGGGGATGTCTGCGAGTGTACCACAAGGACCCCCGGGCTATACAGTGCCAAGCTGCCTCTTAACTCCAGCCCGCATGAGTTCCCACAGTGCCAAATGCTGATCTTTAAACTCTGCTACTGCAAACATTGCATCTATTTTAACAGAGGCATTTTCCATAATTAAAGGAACGCATAGGAGAGTTATGCTGGGGTGGCTCCCGTGATTAATGGAGCAATTACATAATCCATTATGCTGAATTATGAATGTGTTAATGATGAGCTTGCGTTTGGGTAATGATTCCTGGAGTTAGCCTGTGTAAAATATGAAAAGAGATGCAGAGAGGACTGTCAGTATTTGCAGATGTTCCTCTAATCACTAGAGGGTTGAGGCTAAGGAGGAAAACACAATGTGTGACTCCCCATAGAGAGTGGCTGTTCCACCATCATGGGTCATTGCATCCTATTGTAGCACGAGCGTCTCCCACTGTTCCCACTAAGACCGGATGTCATTGATGTGATTATCTTCTGCTGCTATGACATATACATATGCATATATATATATATATGTGTGTGTGTGTGTGTGTGTGTGTGTGTGTGTGTGTGTGTGTGTGTTCATTTTAACCTTTGCTCATTAGCTTTGTGGGTGTCATGTCAGATTGAAACACCATATTTTGCTGTAATGTGCAAAAAAATATGTTGGGAAAATCTTGAGCATATTGTATCAAACCCTAGAGCACAATAATGTTGTGCATGACAGTATACACTGTACTTTGCAGCATGATTTTAAATATACCTGCAGGTACATCGACGTAATTTGTCTTCTGATGTGGAAACTTGCATGCGGCATTTTAGTTGTATTCAGGTTACATACTCACATGTAGGATAACACAGACAAAATGCGCTCTGTGCAGTGGCGTTGTGTGGATAAGAGGCAGGGGGGATAAATATCTGGCCCTTTTAATGAAGGTTTTTAGCTTCGGAGAATGACCGGGCACCAGGACTGCAGGCTGTGGTTTTGTTCGTTAAGTGTATTGATCAAACTTGTTTTCCTGTCTCTTGTGATTTAATTATCTCACACGTTGTGTCATCTACAATGCTATTGTATTTGCCCGAGGAAACAGGTTTTTTTTTTGATAATTCTGGACAAGAATGTACATGTCATTGTATGTGTGGTACTCTGATTCCCCTTATGTCGTCGACTCGTACTCATACAGATTGTGGTAATTAAAAGTCAGACATACTTTGATCCATCACTTTGAGTGTGACACGCCAAGCTGACTTCTACCCACTATCCTGTTATATTGTCACTTGCTGCCACAGGTGACCTGATTGTAGCCTGCCTTTATGGTTTCAACAGAGGTGTGGTCACATTTACTATGTTGTACTGGGTTTTATAGCTTTCCAGTCATTCAGCCGCACACACACACACACACACCGATATGGAAGATTAAAGACAGAGCACTTGTGTTGCCTTATATTCCCACTGCTTGTGTTTCGCTGCAGTCTGAGTTATATACCGTCCTTTTCATTCTTTAAGGCGGGAGACAGATGGCGCCGGCTGAGGTCATACAAGACCTCAGCCTACCACCCATCTTGAAGTACACGGGCGTATCAGTTTATCTTGTTTAAATGAAAAAAAATACTGATGAAAACACACATCTACTATATGTTGTGTGAATTAATGAATGTTTATATGGCTTCTCTGGAGAACGAGAATTAATGGCAAAAACAAGTTTTAATTGGGCTTGTGTTTACAAAATGTTGCCTTCATGCCCTACTTACATGCACAAGAATAAATGGGCTTCTCTGGCGAGTTTTACTTCAAGTGCATTATATACTTTATGTTATGTATATGAATCACAATAATGGCTGTTGGTTCATTAAATGTACTAGACCCTTTTAGCTGGGATGATTGACATCCATTATTTCTGAGCCCACGGTGTTTGCTTGAAGCTGGCTGCAGATGTGTCTGCATTAGATCTGGTTTGTTTGAGGTTCAGCGTGCCAGACTATTTTCTGAGGTAAACAAACCAGCCAGAGTCCCAACTTCCAGCTGAGGACACTTTATCTGTTTATCTCTGATAGAAAATTGTCTTCCTCCCGTAGTGTGAAATCTCTCTGTGCTCTCAAGGTAACAGTGTTTGCCTGCTTTGAGAGACAGTATGCTTTTTGCTGCATGGTGATAGGAAACGTCACTGCAGCGTTTAAAGTGTGTGTATTCATTTTTTTTAGATACGTATAATATAATAATATAAATATAATATTACATGCATAATTTATATATTTAATTTTTGAACGGACATCAGGTTCTCACTATAGCTTCATCAGTTGTGTATTGAACTTCTGCATTTGTTCATTCTAGAATTTGATAAATGTTTTCTTTTTCATTACTATTATTAATCATTACATTATTAATGTCAATCTAGATAATAAAATATGTTTTATAGCATAAATTTATAGCATAGCTCTCTATGCAGATGGTTTTACCCCGATATAACTTGTTGTGGTTTTAAATGCAGTGGTATAAGGTGCTTGTTGAAACACAAAGTTCAGGAATTTGAAAAGTTATTGGGAAAAAATGTGTCACAAGGTCTCTATTTTCTATTCTAATATCCTTTAGTAATATAAAACCTGACAATTTTATTTAGCGGATGAGTAAATTAGGAAATTCTCGTTTATTCAGCTTATAGCCCTGACTTTTTGATATGTGTCTTGTCAGATTCATGTGTCTGACAGGGACATGCTAACTGATTTATTCCACTTTCCACTACGCTTTGCAGCGTATCTGCAATTAATCCCTCAGCTTTCCATTATTTTCCATCCTTCGCAATTTAACAGCAGGAAATAGAGTTTTGCTTTGGCTTTTTTTGAGTACACACACACAAGGCTCTGTTCGTAGAAAATGGATAAATGTCAGTTCGGTGGCTTCCTGTAACGATAAGGACAAATACAAAAGGTGTAGGTAGGCAGACCCAGGCCAATTTGGCATTCTGTTTATCAGAGTGAGACGAGACAACCAGCAGAGATAGCAACTGTCAGTGCAACGCACAGAGATGCTCAGGTGAAATGTGTAGGAGAGGCTGAGCTTTGGTTTAGACACGGTGATGCTATAAGCAGAGTGGAATATACACATGCTTCCATGGTATTATAGAGACTAACTGCTGTTCTGTACTATACTAACCTGTCTGCTTTGCATAAAATCAGCTTGGATGCCTGTCAGCATGTTGCTCTGTAATTAACCTGTGGTGGCTCACGTCGGGTGACCTCTGAAAGGCTTCATTAACCTGCACCTAAGAGGTGGCTATTGTCCTCTGGCTCCCATGACCCACACTCAGCGACCATGGAGTACTGTGATGCCTGGCAGGGCAATAATCCCACCTACAATTTGTATGAAGTTTTTGTTTTTTTAGCAGACATAAAATGGATTATATGTAAAAACAAGTGACAGGAAATCACTAATTTTCTACAATGCTAAAACTAGTTTGATGATTCGTCCTTTGATACTCACATGTTCATCAGTAATTTTCATCTATTGTTTGTTGTTTTTGTTAATTGACATTTGTTAAGCAAAAATCCTTAACCTTCATGCTCCTCGAGTATAAAATAACAAATAACAGTAAATACCTCATTAGATATTTCACCAATATGAATGAAGTGCATCACTTCATGTCTGCAGCGGCTGCACATACACACACGCAGTACACACCATTACTTGCAACAATAGTAAGTATTGTTTTGTCAAGTAAGGACATGTCATTTCATGGCAGCACCCTCTCAACCCGTCTCCCGCATCGTGGAGAAATTTAGCTGCTGCCTCTTTTGTTTAGTCAGCTTGAAGTTTGAGCTGTATTTTTCCCAACATCAGCATGCAGCAGCCAGAGGTCTTATAGGTGTGTGTGTGTGGGTCTGTGTGTGTGTCTGTGTGTGTGTGTGTGAGAGAGAGAGAGAGATCTCCTGCGTGCAGCAGAAGCTTGGCCCACTTCTGCCTGATCGACTAGACTCTTCTCAGCTCTTCCCTCAGATCCCTTTGTTTTGAATTTGCTCTCCCACTCTCTCTCTCTCCTCTCCATGTGGGGTCCACCTCTTACGTCCACTCACGCGGCGCGGCGGCAAAAGCTCGCGATGATGTCAAGCACCCCAGGTGAATCGGCCAGAATGTAATGGCTCACATCCAGCACCTACGATGACTCAGACAGGACCACCCAGCGTGCATTCACATTCATCATACAGTTCATGCACACAACACACACACACACACACACACACACACATCTAAGTCAGAGTGTGAAAAAGGGTAGAAAGAGGAGCCTTTAGCCCACATCATGGCAGCTCTGTTTTGACAGACTGCAGGGACTCTGAGACCTGTGCGAGATGATCCGGTCTTACCCCTCATCTCTAACTAAAACACCAGTCATAGATGTTACATTAAGCCGGAGAGGTGCAGGGAGGTTGTCAAACCGTTTGGCCTTTGTTTCTGGCTGCATTCACACTTCCTGCAGCAGCCGTGTGAAGTGAGTAGCAGTTGAGCGAATATGTGCCATCACATCCCAGGTAACCTGCTGATGCAGGCCTGGATCTCCCAGACTTGGTTTAGGATGTGTCGGAGGGCAGAAAGCCTCGGTGATTATGTGTCAACTTTCAAGTTGCAGTATGGAACTTTTCAGCTGCAATATGCTCCAAACGTATGTTAATGTGGAGAGACGCTGTCAGATGCTTGTCTGAGTCATTAAACAGTCTGGCAGCAGTGCAGAAATCTTCCCTTTTCAAAAGTTTTTGAGTCTTACCTATGTTTTTAGTTCCTGCCAACTCCTTAAGGAAATATCTGACTCTTTAACTGCTAAAGGCTTTTTTGAGTTTTGTTTTTGCTAAAAACAGCGAAAAAGTGAGAGTGAAGTAAAACAGGAAAAGATTTTGCACACGGGCTCGGTGAAGCCAGCATGAGCTGCATATTTCAGAGTTTGCTCTCTGCAGATTCATCACTACATCTCATTGTTTTCACGTTGTCGCAGCTTGACAACTTGAAGGCTGCACCTGCGCCAACTCAGCGAGTGGTGTGTTCATGTGTTTGGGTGTAGGAAGGGTTCGGGTCTCACGTCTCATTGACACTGAGCTGAGAGGAAGGCTGATGCAGATGGAGCCGTGATGGATTTTTATCATTTTGCAAGACGACACGTCAAACTCTTGCTGCCTGAATGGTCACTTTGGGTATTGTTGTGTTAACTCATATGCAGAAAAGTAATGCGTGCTTATATTTTATCTTTACCTCGACTGCTTTCTACATTTAAGTAATAGTTGACCATCTTAGGAAACTGGCTACATGGATAAATAGATTGAATAAAAAAATAAATAAACATAGTGTGCTTCTGGTAGAAGTGCTTATTTAAAAAAATGTGGGCGAGAGCTCAGTCTGAGTGAACACATGTCACTGAGTAACAAGGAGACAGTGTCAGGAGGATGGACATCATCGTCATCCTTTGTGTGTGTGTTGTGCATGTTGTGCCTTCGTCTAGGGCCTTGCCTGCACCCTTGGCCAAAAATGTCACTGCGGGCTGCTGTGGGCTCATTATGCCATTAGCTGTCTCAGGCCTCAGTCCATTTGCTGGGCAGAGAGTGTGACGGAGCCCTTTCAAAGGGTCACCCCTCCTGCTGGAGGCTGGTCAGCTGTGTGTGTGTGTGTGTGTGTGTGTGTGTGTGTGTCTGTGTGTTTCAGAAAGGCAGAGACAGAGTGTTCACCTCACACACAGAAAATGTATTTGTCACTAATCATGATGTAGCGCAGGTTGTGAGCTGTGTTATGTAGCATAATCACTCTATATATCTGATTTGTGCTGCTGTGTTGTCTGTGGCTGTAATATCTCTCACAGGTAATGTACAGATCAAGAAGATGGATTCATTGTTTGCTCTGCTGCTGAACAATAAAAACAGTGCATCTACCTTTTGTTTTGTTTTTTAACCCTATCTCACCAAACAACCTAAATCAGGCCTAATGAGGCATCTATCTGTGTTTTTTACAGAGGTGATGTTCAGACACCTCTTCATGTCACATGCAGCAGGGGTTAATCCACCAGAAGCAAACGTTCCTCTGTAGCTTCTATTCCCCAGGCCTCTCCCATCCATCCATTGCCTGGAGTGGATGACCAGCTTATTTTCTCTGCATATTAAAATCTGCCTGGAGAGGTGGCAGACAGGGCCTCTGGAGGCCCGGGATAACTCGGGGGGGGGGGGGGGAAGAAAAGGGGGGGGGGGGGGGGGGGGGGGGAGAAGACAAGTGGTAAGACAGAAACTGGATTGGGGAGGAGGGACGGAGGTCTTTTTTTAAATAAATGATTAACTAAATACATTCCCCATTCCGTTCTGAAAGAGGGGTCAGCTTTGATCTGCGGGGCCCTTTGAAATGATCTGAGGAATGGGAGTGGGGGATGTGAAGGGGGGGGGGCATAGTAAGAAAGACAGGGACAGAAAAAAAGACCCCCATCCTGTTGGAGCGAGACATCATAGGTGGATAGGGAGGTGGTGCTGAAGGAGGACGTTTGCTGAGTTAAGCTTTTGTGTGATAACTGTGTGGTGCTGGGAGTTGGTGTGCGTGCAGCAGCGACTGTGTGACTGTGTGTGGGTGAGCTGTGGATATATGTCTGGGGATAGATTATCTTCCCCATAACTCCTGGGATCAAGCGGGTGGCTGAGGTTTCTTCCCCACTCACATGGCTGCATGGAAACGCTGTAGCTTACTGGCTGTCGTGCTTGGTGGCCCACGTAAAGAGCGTGTTGCCGGCTGAGGCGAGCGAGAGACACTCTGTCACTTTCTCCTCTTGACATTTGAGGGTTTCTCCTCCTCACAGCTATTGAGCTGTCATTATTTCCATCGTTGTGTGTCAGTGGGTAGTCGCTGTCGCCTTATGTTGCATATTCTACAACATTCGCTTTGTTAACCTCTGCTTACTTTGCTTGAGATTGAGATGCTCGCTTCACTGACCTGGCTTGTAGCTTCCACACCTTCGCCATCAAGGACATTCCTATTAGAGAGCAGCACAAATGCGCATTCATTCTCTGCCACTGACTGTGTGTGCACAAAGACAATAACCTTGTGTGCACTGTGCCGTGGAAAACAAAGTCCTGGGTTGACGCTGAAATGCATTGTAGTTTTGAACTCGACTATTTTTTTTTGTCCATCCAAAATTATACTTTTTATTATTTTGCTCAGTTGACTGAGTTTGGAAAAGAAACAAAACACTGACTTATATTGAAAATTTTTTTTTGACTTTACAAGTGTATGAATGGCAGTCGGCATAAAACAATTCCATTTTATGTCAAAAGATGTTTATTCGTTTTTTCAGTGGTTAACAGTGGTGTGGTTAAGATGCAGATGAGTCTCTCCATCTCCATATTTTTGCTGTGTGTGTGTGTGTGTGTGTGTGTTTGTGTGGATGAAATATTGCTAATTGCTTGATATCATGTTATTATGCAAAAACATTTAACAAAGTCACATTTATTTAATTATAGTTGTATAAAAAAAGCAACAGCCACATCCAATACGACAGTGTTTAAAGGTAAACATTTTTTTTTTAATTGTCGTATTAACATTTCACCAGTGCTCCTGCTCATCTGGTGCACAAACAGTCGTTTTGCATCAGTGCTCTTGTTGTGTTTTTTTTTTGTCAGCCAGGAAACTTGGGTATTTCACTGAAGTCACCTGATACTTTTAATTTTGCAGCATGTCGGTTGTTTGGTTAGAGCATCAGCTTAGCACTTTGGTTCCCATGAGACTGCTGGATCCTCACTTTCATTAAAGTTGTTTGGAGAGTGTCTCAGCTTCGGTGCGTCATAAAACAAACTGCTATGATGAAAATAACTTAAAACCACACGACCCGCCGCTACTCCTCTGTTTTATTAGTGCGCGCACACAGAGGCGGACGCACATATACACAACAAACTGTTGTGTTTGTTGAGGTTCTAATGAGTCCCAGTAGCAGCGGTTTGATTTTCCCCTCCTAATTTGACATGCTTCACTTGGGCTGGGTCCCTCTCGCTCCGCAGACCTCGAATCCTCCATGCAGAGGCCTAATGAATCCGCTGCGTGTACACAAACAAAGGACAAACAAAACAAGCAACAAACGCTCGCTTCCTTTAGCTTCTAATTGTCCCAGACATGTCAATCAATCACCACATCTTTGCGCGAATCCACTTTTTTTTTCCGCAGACAAAAGCGTTGTTAGTCGCCCATGAGAACATATCAATCTACAGATTGCTGGGTATTACACTCGTGTATTGTGTTACTTCGACCGCTGGCGGAGCTGTGGTTTTTTTTCGTTTTGCTCCAGCAGCGTGAGAACGTTTGCTGTTGTTCTTTCTGCTTAGGAAGGTGACACAAAGAACAATGAGTGGAACCTCGGCGGGGCTCCTGGGGCGCTCCATGTTGAGTTTCGGCGGTAATTGAATCGGGGCTTTTGCTGCCCTCAGAAGACGGTGTGAGTGAATTGTCTCTGATAGTTTATAGGGTAATAAAGTCCCCTCGCAGCAACACCTGCCAGCTGCGCTCAGCTTTGACCAAAACAGTCCATTTAATGTCTCCCGCTGTGCACCTGCAGCCCACCCGTAACAGTCGGAGCACAACTCAATCACTATCAGCACAGACAAAAGACGGGAGCTCTCCTTCTCTCTCCTGTTGACTTCAGAAAGCTGTGATTGGAATTAAATCCCGACTTCATTAGCCCTGCGTTGTTGACCCTGCTTGCAGGTTAGGATGCTGTATCTTTAGGCCCGAATGCAATTACTGCAGCCGTGTCCTCTTATCTGATCTCCCCATCTTCCTGCTCCAGCCGCTGGTGAGCGCTCAACGTTAAAGGACACAAAGAAGCGTTTCTCCTCTGGCCACAGCACTGCACATCTGGAGAAAGGAGCCACTGAGTGACTGAGGAGTAGATGGATGAATTGATGCAGCATTGATCGCACGTGTGAATTAAAGTTGTGACAAAGGCCCTCACACAAACCGCTGTTTACCTGAGCCAGGGTTCAGTGCTGGTCAGCCCTTGATGTGCGGAATAAAGCATAGCGATGAATAATGTTAATTACATCTCCGACAAGAGCCTGCACCTCTTAAAATGCCATTATTGGGCAAGCGCGCATCTTTCCTCTGCTTTTGCAGCCGGCTTTCGGGCGTTCGGCAATTTTGCATTAACGAGAGTCAGCAGTTTTCGGTGCTGCAATCTCATTACATTTACGGGGACGGGATGGAGAGCAACAAAAAAAAATTAATTGGAGGCATGCGATAGTTAGGACAGAAGCCTGGGCAAGGGCAGAATAAATCAGAGCTCTGTTTGACAGCTTTATGGCTCTGGAGAGGCAGAAGTGGTTAACTTTAATGGGAGGAGATAGTAATGTTGAGTTACTTTATTTTTCCCTCTCGCTCTCCACCCACATGCACTCATCCCAGCCCCTTCCCCCCATCGGCTGAGGCTCACAGCCCCTCACCCCTGAACTATTTGGACTTGGCTTGATATATAGAGTTAATTCAGCTCGCTCTGCGCCATAATTCATTCGTTTCATGCATTTAATGTCTTGCAGACACAGCGCGGGGTGGAATTGTTAATTTTCTGTGCAGACACTGCGACCTCCCTCCCCACACACACACACACACACACACACACACACACACACACACACACACACCTCTGTGATGCCTGTCACCTACTCCTCACGCGTTCCCACCCCTTCCTCCTCCTCCTCCTCCACCATCTACCCCCACTGCCCCCCGCACGCCACCTTCTTGTATTATGTTTCCATTACTCTGGAAGTTAATCTGGCTAAAAGAGTGTCCACTCCCAGCAGTATTTACCACAGCGTCACGTTTCATCCACCACTTTAAAAATCACAACAAAACACCCACAACACACAAGGCAATAAGTCCTCCTCAGCCAGACTCTCACATCTTGTCCCGACAGTTTACACTCTGCCCTCACCCCCATGGTCGGTTTCACTGAGGTCACAACCCCACGAGGGGTCGACCCCCTCAACGTCCCCACTGACTTAAGCCTTGTGGTTTTATAATGGGGGAAACGCTGCCCAGTATAGCAACCAGTGAAGTGGCTTGTGCGGTGTAATGGGGCCCTGCTCTCCATGCACTTGATTTAATCTGGTCAGACCTCTGTGTGTGGTGGGTGGGGGTGGGGCATGCGTGCGTGCGTGTGTGTTGAGTGCTTGTGGGAGCAGATGGATGGGGTCACACCTCAGAAGACGTTATGGGGTCTTGCCATATCGCATAGTGTACACACAAATGAGCGGAATCATGGGGCTGCAGTAAACTATTCTTTACATTATCGATCAGTCTGTCTGTTTTGTGTTCAGTCGGCAGAATGATAAATGTATTGAGCACAAGTTTGAGATCAAGGTCATTTCCTCATGCGAACTGTTGAATCCACACTGGATTAAAGGCGGAGAAGCTAAAACCGAGGAGCTTTCGGAAGTGGAGTTACAGACATTTGCCTCTGACACTTTAATCAACTCATCTGGAATTAAACGTCGCTGAAGCTGAAATGTCTAATTACCCTCAGCTTGGTGCCAAAACACTGTTTTTTCTTTCTTTTGCATTTGCAAGTTGGCGTTCAAAGAAACAGCAAAAACTTTGCGAGCTCTGCTTTGTCTCTCTTTCTGTTTGAACAGTGGCAGCGTTGGGTATCTGGAGAGTGTTTCAGAGACCTTGGCTCAGACCAGCCAGAGATAAACAGTGAAAAGCATTTTCCCCCAGGCCTTGAACACAACTCGCATAAAGTTGAAGCCGTCACCTTAACTCTAACATGGAAACTATCTCAAGCGGCAGTGGTGGAGAAACTAACAAAAATATTACTTAGGCTGGAAGTCTGGCAGAGTTGCACAGAACATTGTTTTATTTATTTCTTTTCAGTTGGCAAGGTGGGGGTCAGGGTTTCTTTTTTCTTTTTTTGTTTCAGCAGTGGGAGGAAAACAGGAGGTCACATTTGTTGGCGGCGCAGTGGGAGTGTGCTGATTCAAGTGCGAGGGCTTTGTGTGTCAGGAGACATTTTGTGGCGGGCAGAGGAGAGACCCTGTGCTGTGACAGTGTGACAGGGGCTTTTCTCTTTTCTAAAAGGCGTGGCAACCCCCATGACCCTGCGAGTTGAAATGCAGGCCATCGCTGACTCTCATGTCCTGATTCAGGAGAGACGAACATCGCTAATGGCAACATGACGTGATTGAGACTGACACACAGAAAAGACATTTACATTTTCTGATTTTTAGCATAAAAAAAATAACTGTTGTAATTTTTGTGTACTTGTGATGTTTGTGTCAGAGGTGTCGGTCACTGGTGCTCAGACAACACTACTGACCTACACCCTGAGGCGGCCAGTGTGTCTTCTGTCTGGATACAATCCCACTATTCATCCCTTTTCATGGTATTTCCTCCTCCATTGTGTGAGGCTATGTACTGTCAGAGCCTAGACGGAGATCTCACTGAGCGCTTTCTGCACTCTGATACACACACACGCACCCGAATCGCACACGATCACGGGCATGATGCATTTAAACGGACCATCCAGTGGAGCGCTGATATAACACGGCACTTACAGCCGTTTGCAGATAAAGCTGATGACATTATATTCATATTAATGGTTTTTATTAGCCTGCCCTCGTGTTCCGATTGTTGATGAAACGACGCTTTGATTGGTCTTTGAGAGAAGACACTAAACTGTAACAGATGGCAGTTTGTAGAGCAAAGACGGTTCGCTGCATGTTAGTGCTGCAGTGATGGCGCTGATTGACGACCAGCTCTCAAATGAGACAGTTTGTAGCTTTTACACCACGTTACATTATTTCAGTGTGTTTGGCTTGTCGGACAAGACATCACCTTGAGCTGCAGGTGCCTGTGATTGGCGTTTTTGGCTGTTTTTGGCTGTGATTAATTGATTAGTGTGTGAATAATTGATTAATCAGTGACTAATGAAAAGCACCATGAGCTGCAGCTCTGGTCCATGTCAATCATGTAGAGGGAATCTGATGAAAAGGAATTTGACCTTCAAGGAAGGAGACAAATTACAGTGAAATATTTAAACCTCAATTCATGAGCACAGAAACCCATGCAGATGCTTCCATATTGTAATGCTGCATGATGTAGTTATGTAATAAACATCTTGATGCTAACGAATGAAAATGGCAGGATGGAAACATAGGTTAGTCTTACACATGTCCCTTGATCAGTGCAGTTATATATATCCAAATGCACACGATCCCCTCATTTGACTGCATTTAACATTTTGCATAAATCTACTTAGCCACATGTATGAGCAAAATGCTAATTTCTAAACCCTGCATACACTATAGCCTCCACTAATGTGCATTTACCCATCATCCATACAGCACCCTATCTGTGCATCTGATTTTAAAGTATAAAAGCACCGTGTTGAGCTGATCGTGTAAACAGTGATTCGATTTCACAGTGTCTTTCCCTCAGGAGTGATGATGAGGACTTTTTTTCTTTTGGCTTTTACCGAGCATGCATGTGCGGTGTAGTCAGACATGCTTGGTAAGTGCCAAAACTACACTTAAGCAGAGTAAAATAAAATGTAAGCCTTGTCTTTAAATGCATATTATCATATTTCTTGCACTTAAGTGTAGCGGGGATGCTTTCCATCTTTGGTGAGAGAGGATGCATCCCTACACTAATCAATGCAGGTAGGGCAGCATTATCTGTGGAGCCGCCAGCAGAGCCGCACTGCACAATAACTCAAGGAGGGTATTTGAGAAGTGTGTGAGTTTGATCCTGTGCCAGGGTGATGAATAGTTGTTTTTTCCTCTTTTGTTGCCCATCAGCACTTTCATTCCACAGTTAATCCACCGGGCCACTTGCACTTCCCCCGCTGTAATTTTTCACCTTGCCTCGTGATTGTGTTCATGTATTTGTGAGTGTGTGTGTGTGTGTGTTTACATCTCTTGCTGTCATTGCTCTCATACAAACACAAACACCTGCTTTTGCCCCACACTGCTGCTGGCATTGTGAGATGATTTAAAGTCTGTGTGTGTGTGCGTGTACGTGTGCGTGTGTGAAATTGACATCTCGTGAAAAGTTAGTGAGGTGAGGGAGCCATATATAACATGTCAGCACACAGTGGCGGTGGTGGTGGGGGGGGTTGCTTGTTCCCGGGGTGTGTCAGGTGTTAAAAGGATTGTCATGTTGTTGCAGATAATGCAGCTTAGTCGCTTGATTTACTGCGACGATGGAGGTGAGGCTTTGGAGGCCTGGACCACCTCCTTGATGAGAACACACAGAGCTAGGTGGGGTTAAACCTGCAAACCAGCACAGGGACAAGTTGAGCGTTTGGAAAACATTACCCTAATTGTGCTTATTTATTTTTTTTTCTTTTTTCTTAATATCCACTTTATTGACCTGGTCCAGCTGTGCAGGATTTGATAGCTGTCTTAAGCTACAATCAAATCACAATATTAAAGTGACGATATAAGATGTAGACATAAGACACAAGAACCTCCTGAGCAGATGTTTGTTATGATGGCATGATTATGCCGCTCATATGCAAACGAAAACAAAATCCAGACATTTCCAGTTGCTTGGGCGTCCGTGGACACAGCAGAGTATAGACACAGAGTCTGTGAAACTTACTCGCCGGCCTGTGTTCGATCTCTTGCAGCTGACAGATTACAGCTCCGCTGCACAAACAGATGGTTAATGAGGTGTAAGTGGAATGACCTGAAATTTTGTACGCCGCTTTTCACCTCAACGCAACCTCCCCGCCACTTCCTTCTCCTTCCCCTCCCTCCTGCTCGTCGGACCAGCTCTGATTATGGAGTCGGGGGGGTCCTTGTGGTCGTATTTTAATACATGCGCTCGCCACGGCTCTTCGTGTTGGAGGGGCGCGACATCCTCCAGAGAGCTGTTCTACATACGGCGGACAAGGAGCACAGCTTGGCGCGAAAGCCTGCTGAGACTCCATACCATTTATCTCTCAGCTGCAAGGTTGGGCCAGGACTAATTGACTGAACTCCCTGTATGTGTGCGTGCGCGTGTGTGTGCACGCGAGCGAGACAGTCGTGGTCCCTGGAAGTGCGGTGCATTAGTGGAGCCTGAGATGATAGGATGTGGTAAAGAGAGAGGGAGGCCAACCTTGTGTTGTGAGCCCATCAGAGGGCGCCTGGATAAAAAGCTCTCCAGTAAAGTTACTCATTGGCTCCGGGAGCAGATAACCCACACAGCTGATACTGCCTTTAAAGGAAAATTCTCCCTTATTTCTATGGGAAACTTTTTTTTGCATCATATCACATCTTAGCTTTAAAATAGCCACAGATGTATGAAGTGTACACGCGACCCAGCAGATATTCAACAAATTAACAGATTATTAGCCGTTACAAAACTATATGTGGATAACTATAGTTAGTATGATACATTTTTATCACGGGACAATTTGTCGTCATTATTTTTTACAAATGAACACGCGGTAGTCCCAGACCTGAGTAATTGACTGTGTGTGCACAGCGTGATTACGGCAGCAGGACCGATATTCAAAACTAGGAAAATCAGACAAAGTCGAATTATCGTTAAGTGTTCCTGGCTGTGCGACTGCGCCGTGGTTGTGTGCTGCAGCACAGTTCTCTCTCTGCTTGTGTGCGCGTCTCACCACTCAGCTCTGGACTTTATCAACACATTGTTTGACTTGGCCTCCTCCCAATATAAGCCCGAGTACAGCACAGAGCTGGCTGTCTCACCGTCCACTGGGAGAGGGCTGAGTGGTGTGTGTGTGTGTGTGTGTGTGTGTGTGTGTGTGTGTGTGTGTGTGTTCGTTCGTTCATGGGCACATTTTACTTTTTTGTGGGGGCGAATGGTGGGGAGTGGAAGCACCTCATTCTCCTGGACCAGGAAGCTGTGAATCACGTTGGCTCTTCCTGGAAGGACCCATGGGGAGCCGGGCTGAGCCTGCTGGACTCAGGCAGCCTGTCTGAGGCAGAGCGTGGCCTCTTGCTGACTCCAAGCTGGTGGTGAGGGCAGATCTTACCTCACCCTTGCGAGGCAGTCCCCGCCTTCCCTCCGCTCACCAGGTTGGCACGCTGCAGGCGTTTTCCTGTACTGGGAAGTGTTTTCAGCTTTGGCTCCGGCTGTGGCTTGCACTGATAGAAACTCTTGGAGAAACATGGCTGTATCGATCGGATGTAAATAGCACAAGGTGGGCTACAGTTGCTTGGATTTCAAGCGCTGCCCTGTTTGTGCATTTCGAGACGCTAATTACCGATTGCACCAGTTCTACAGTTTGAAGGCATTCAGTCAGGCGTGCAAACCGAGCTAAATATAATTGTGTCAAGCTGTCACCTGCCTACGCTGTCACAGGCCTCGTTTAGTTCATGGAAATCACATTCTCCTCTGCCTGAGGTGCTGAGAGTATGGGCATGTAAGCTGATATTAATAGTCAAGCCGGGCTTGTGCTGCAGGGTGTCCACACCTTCCTGTTTTCTCTGTCTTTGTTTTGGCCCCTCACTGACAGATTTACCTCTGGAGGAACTCCAGAAGCTGAAAGAAGGGGAAAAATGGCTCCCATTGTTCACATGGGGCTGCAGTGGAAAGAAAACAGACGTTTTTTTTTCTTTCTGAAGAACATAACGAGGGGCGCGATAATGGATTGTAAAATTGATAGTATAAACAACCTTGCCATTGAGATGTGTGTTTGTTATTTCTAAAGGAAACGAGAGGATGGGGTGATTTTTTTTTTTTTTAAATTCTCAGTGAGAAGTTTCACTTGCTGCTGGTTTCAGGTCTCTGAAGACGCTTGCTGAGCTGCAGCGTTTGATAGGAATCAGCTGTAAGAGCGATGGATATTGCTGTGCTTTTTTTTTTTTTCCTGTTCCTGCTGCACACCGTCAGATAACTTTTAAATGTTGTCTCTCCTCGCAGCTTTTCCCATCAAACTCCGCCGGGAAATTAAGTCAGGAGAAGTAACAGCTGAATTTGGATGAATAGTAGAGGCGGGTCGGCGCTTCAGGGCGTCCGCGGATACAGTTATCCAACTCTATCTAAAACCAAGTGCCTGGTGTTTGTACAGTCCTGGTGAGGATTATTGCCGAACTCACACTGAAGCGTTACCTTGCAATTCAGAGAGGTTGTAGCATCAGCTGATAAAGATAAACGCAGACTCCAGAGCTGCAGTGCGTGTGACAACTCACTGAAAGATTTCATCTAAAGCCTCCCTCGATGTAATATAATTTGGCATCTTACTCAAAATAGGGAGTTAGATAATCTTAATCTCTCTAACAGCCTGTCCAGTGCAGATAAAAAATATCCCGCCTTTACTCAAACTTGAAAAATACAGCGTTTCATCACTTAGCACAAGTCAAGCTCTGTTATTCCAAAAAATAAATCCAAATATTTTGATAGTTCATTTCCTGTGATGATTGATAAATCCCTGTGGTTAGTCTGAGGATTTGTGCTTACAAAATATCATTCAAAATATATCCAGATCAAAAAGCCGGTCCCGTCTAATCCTACTTCCATTTTCATTCTTGCTGCTTCAAACTATGAATCAGTGGAGGCGTAGCTGCTGTGGAGGATTTTTTATTACAATCATTAGACGAATCTTGAAATTAACTCTGAAACTCGAGTGTGCTCAGTGTGCATACTTTTGCCAAGCCGGAGAAAATCCCACTGCACATTGTTTTGATATCAGAAATTCTCAGGAGTTTGCAATTTGTACCTGGATCTACATCAAAATCAACACGGTGATAAACTGTGTTGCTGCAGACTCATTAAACAACAGAAATTGTTTTTGTTTCTGCTTTGTGTGTTTATTTTAATTTTGTGTGTGGCCTCACAGTTCCATTTAACATCAAATAAATTATGTCAACTGAAAATACTTTACGTATAGATTTTGTAAATTTATCCATCACTTAAATGTTTCATTGTAGAAATCAGGGCCGACATTAAAACGAATGGCTTAAGTATCATGTTAACTCACACACAAAGAGCTATATTGCTGTTAGAATTCCAACCTAAACGTCAGAATCTGTATTGTGAAGCATCAGGACAAGAGTCTCCCCTTCAGCGCTGAGCCGGAGGCGTCACTACATCTTACTTCACATCCTTAGAAAGTAGTAGAGTGTGAGCGGAGCAGACCCCGAGGCTTAATGTCAGCAAATTAATTATGGATTCACCCAATTAGTTCACTAACTACACTGTGTTTGAGGGAAAACGATCATTCCCCCAAATGACTTGTCTGTTCAGCCTTTGCCCCAGTGTGCATTGTGCCTCTCTCACCACTGTGTGTGTGTGTGTGTGTGTGTGTGTGTGTGTGTGTGGGTGTGTGTCTGCATGTGTGAAGCGACACACAGCAGGCAGGTAGCCTGACCTTTTTAATTATTCAGTCTCTCTCTCTCTCTCTCTCTCTCTCTCTCTCTCTCTCTCTCTCTCTCTCTCCCACTGTTTCCAGTTTGGCTCCTTAACGTTTTTGCTCTGGTCTAAATGTCTCTTGTCTAAATAGCTCCTCAACTTATAATAAACAAATAAATCCCTTTCTCTGATCTATTGATCAATCATTCAGTCCACAAAATGTCAAATAACAATAAATTGGAACCTTCACAATCACATATTGCTGTTAATTTTGTTTTGATTGACAAAACTCTACACTCATATACTTATATTGCCTCAGCTATCAATATTAACATCTATATTTATATACTAATATTGGTACAGCTTTAATACTGACTGCTAAAGTATTTATTGTCCAGGCAAATTGAAAACGATTATCATTATTAGATCATTGCCACTTATATGATTTCCCATCATGGCAGCACTAACTGAAAACACTCCATTGTTTGTTATGCATGTGTGTATCTGTTGTTCATATCCCCTGCTGAGCAAGTGCCCCTCCCCCCCCGCTCTGTGGACACTACTCAGACAGTGATCGCTGTGTGTTGCTGACATTGAGGAGAGTTTGTGTGGAGTGTGACTGTGCTCGTGGCCGTGTCGTCCTTGGGAGACGGAGCCGGCCGTCACAGATATGGATACCGACATTTACGATCTCGCCTTCTCGCGCGCAAATGTTTCTCTTTCAGTGAGCTGTGGCCCCTCAGGCAGGGATTCCTATCAATCATCGGACTTTTAATGCCTCTTAAATATTAAGATCTATGTGCATGACCTTTATATTTAGATTCAAAGTTCATGTCCCTGCCTAAATACCTCTCCAGGCCGCTTTGTTGCTTTGTTTTAATGCTGCGCTACGTTTGGATGTAGTTTAAAGAGTCATTTAAGTCGTTTTTTTTTTTTCTTTTTTAAATGTTGTAACATCTCTCTGCTTGTGGCCGACTGTGGAGAAGAGGGAGAGAAAAGAGATGAGAAGATCTTTACTTTTCTCTCTCTGACACTCCAGCTCTTTGTGTCGCTCACATTTGCACACACACTCTCATGTGTAATGCAGCTGTGTGTCAGGAGCTGGAGCAGGGCGTCCATGAATCAGAGGGTCTGTGGTTCAGTCAGTCATGTCCATGTGTCTTGAGCGAGATCTCCAACACCAGATGTCCCACCAGAGTCAACTCTGCATGTCAGAGCGCCGTATGAACATTTGTGTGAATGGGTGAGTGTGGCTCGTCGTGTAAAGAGCTAGCGAGTGGTTGCTGAGACGAGAACAGTGCCATATAAAAGCAGTCCATCTCCCAATGCCGTCCATTTCCAGCCCTGGATGAGGGCCGGAGGATTGATGACTCTGAGAGAAACCTCGGAGGCAGCAGCTCTTCACAGAGATGGACAGATGAGGAGGAGAGAGGAGCGACAGAGAGAGGAACCGAAACAAATCGAGTCTGTTAACACATTGGAGCCAGACTCCTGGCTCGTCGGAAAGATGCCCTGGAGGTGACCGGCTCCGTGTGTCAGAATATCTCTCCTCTGAAACATCGCAGACAGACAGTTCCTGTGAAACCGCTTTGTAATTTAAAGCCACTCCGTTGTGTTTTGTGAACATGTGCTTTTTTCCCCCCTACACATTTGCATCAGTTAACATTATTCTGCAGTTTCTTACAGACACCACATCAAAATACAAATATTTGGACTTAACATTAATTTATCCAGCTGTTGTCTGGTTCTGTGGAAGAAGTCACTGAAACTGATGGTAAACGTCACTAACTCCATGTGCTCTGTTGAGTACAGTCGGTATACAGCCACCTATCACTGATAGGCCCCGTATCTGGGTTGTCAAAAATCACTCAAGGAAACATAGGCTATTCCAGGAGAAAATGGAGTGAAAACAGGCTGAGAGAAAAATTACTGAATGGCTTGTGGTCTACTGAAAAACAAATAACCCACAGACATGTTTAAGGTGACACGTTTAATATGGTGCCACAGAATGCTCTGTGTATCTTCCCTGTGTGATGGGTTTGTATGGTCCCACATGTGTAGACACGTCCCTATGATGTCATATTTCATAACCACAGATGAGCTCTGGCCTTGACAAATTTAAGACTTTAAGACTTCAAGTAATGGCTGTCCTGATGTTTTCTGGCACAGAGACACTGTTTTCGTGGTCTCAGCACTTTCTGATAGGAGAGGTGTGCCTGGCTCTGGTCCCGGACCAGCACGACGTGGCATTTGCAACATTAAATCTCTTTTGCATTGCACTAATTTTACTCCAATTCACCCAGATGCTGATCCTCGCCGCCTATGAAGAAAGTGCAGACTCATCTGTTTTCTCTCCCAACAAAGATGCATTTGTGCAAATAAACTGCCCGCGTGTCTGTCAGTGTAACTGAGTCGGATGTTGTAGTGGGAGAACACGTTCAGCCTGCTCAGATTTCTAAGCCTCTCTTTGTGTGATGTCATCTGAATGTCTGTGTGATTACAACTGCTGGGTCAGATTCAGGTCAAAAGGAGGATTATCGACGATAAAAGCCGGGCTTTTTTTTTTTTGCATTAAATGTTTGAAGATAAACCATCTGAGCTTAGAGTGGAAATAAATAATAAAGAAATGACACAGGGAAACAATATTACCAGGTTTATATTGTCAGTTACCGCGCTCTTCTCTGAGCAGATTTTAACCACCCTCTGTTGGCCTGAATGTGTCATTACATGACAGTCTGTCAACTTCAGGTGCAGCGCATCAACTCAAGAGCCTCTTTTTTTGTCAGGTGATAAATCGTCTCTTACATCTTCATTCATTCATTCTACAAAATGTTTTTACTGGCTCTGAGGGGGGAAACAGGAAAAGTAGATGGTTGTTTGTGGAGAAACCTCAAATGTGTGCGATCAGTGAGGGATGTGAAAAGTGGCAAGTTGCTGTAGATGGAGCATCAAACGTGGGTTTGTCAGTCAAAGGAAACAAACCTCAAACAGGAGAGAGGTTGCGTTTTTCAGAATGTGGTGCCTTTGTCGTTTTGTTTTTTTTTTCGCAAATAGGGCACTTTGTCGCTAAGAGTATCTTAGTGTGCGTGCTTCACTGACATTTATTTATATTCTATCTATTGCCTCCAGCTTTCCAGGCTTTGCTGAGTGACTTTGTAGTCAAGGACTCCCTAATGCCTTCCTGTGACAGAGTTGTTTTTTCTTTTTGCATTTGTACATCAATTAAATGTACATATGTAGTGTGTGTGTGTGCATGTTTGTGTGTGTCACTGTTGTGTTTAACCAGGTTTTTCCCTATGGTCGTGCCTCTCTTACAGGTGTATGTGCCGAGGCGGTATGCCCCGGGGAATAGTGTTGACAGTGCACTAGGAGTCTGAACCTTGTCAGTATTTGTGGCTGAGGAGGAGAGGTGCCCTGCCGTGCCGAGCTGTGCCGTGCCGTGCCATCCTGTGCCGTGCTGTGTTTGACGCCATGTCCCTGACTGACAAACACAAAGTGAAGAGGCAGCGGCTGGACCGGATCTGTGAAGGTAGACTCGTATGTGTGTCTGTCCTGAAGTGCACAGTTACACTGTATTTTCTCTCACTTAGTCCAAAACACTGTTATTCCAAATACTTTAGTCAGTACATCCAACCAGGGCTAGAGAACTCCGGACTATATTTTGCTTTGTTGCTCTGTTTTCCTGTTTCACTCAGTGACAGCTTCAGGGCTGTATATCCCCTTGCCAACAAACTTTATTGTTATTAGCACAACCCTAAGACCTATTGGTGATCAATAGCCATCGATTGCTATAATTGTCTCCTGGCACACAGCATGTCAGATAGACCACAGTAAACAGTGTATAAAGGTTGACCTCAGCAGCGAGCAGACGAGCAGTGGCAGATGTAAACGAGATTACTGTTTTACTCTGTGTGAGCTGCAGTTTGTTGTTGTAATAGTGGAGGAATGTCTGTTTTGCGACTTATGGTAATGGAGAATTCCTGAACATCTACGCTTTATTACCGCGGGGAATTGAATGGTTTCTATCCTGTCACGGCTGTTTGGAATTTACCCCAACTGTGGTGATTATTAAGCTTTAGGTTGTGAGGATTAGAGAGAGTGGTGGTTTTGTATTGAGGGGCCTGAACATGGAACAGGAGCCCCCTGCTGTGCACATAGCTACACAGTCGGCCCAGGCAACGAGGAATAAGAGTCGCTATGTGGGTGTGTAAACTGTGTCTGAAGCTTTGTGGATGTGCATTTTTAAACCCACTTGTTTGACTTTGCTCAGTGTGTGTGTGTGCGTGTGTGCGTTTGTGCACGTCTGTCAGAGTGTGTCCTGAGGTAAAATCATCTCCTCTCTGCTCTCCGCGTCCCCAAGAGGCTTGTTAAGCCGCTGGGTCCTCCTGGAGCCAGCGCAGGCAGAGGCAGACACCACTGCAGTGCTGGAAAATGAAGCTGGATGCACCATTACCCCCACTGCCAGCATATTTGTTTTGCAGCATGATGTAAGCATCTCAGCATCATGTGCATGATATTAAGGACATATACTGCACATCCGGTATAAACCCATAGATACGTTTAAAAAAAACCACAAAACAATCCTTTGTTTTTACTCCCAACTACTGCTGAATTTTAAGTAAATGAATAGTTGTTTTAATTGCTTAATTGTGTAAAACAATAAAATTATAAATTCTCTCTGGGTGATAGGTCACCATGAGGTCATAAACAATGCTACTGAATAATCACCCGGGCCTAAGGGCCACACATAAAAATAGTCATATTTCACAGCACAGGTGGATTGTTCATTGGTGGAAATCCTTCCTGATCCGCGCCTCGGCCCTCATCCAGCTGTTGTATCCGTGTGACTCAGACATCTGAGGTAGTTAGTCATTCCTGAGGGAACAACAGTTAGTCTGCGCTGCTGGGCATGAGCTCAAAGCCCACAGGAGCCGCGCAGAGGGAAAGTAACAGGTGTTGCTGTGATGCATGCAGAGCTGCTTCATGGTGAGCATACCTGTCGATGTTTTGCCTCACACACACACACACACACACATGCACAGATATACACAAACACATGCGCGCGCACATACACACACGTTCTCCAGATGGCCATCAGACAGGATCAGTGAATCAGTCCTCTGGCGGCCATTGTGAGGACAAAAAAGAAGGGGAAAAAAGCAGCTTGTGATTTGTGATTTGTTCACGAGCCAGTGACCAGGCGAAGTTGTCCCACTGATTGCATGTAGCAGAGTGATAAGGCTGTCATGGTGATTGTCTCGCTGTGAGGACGGAGCACACACGATGCAAGGCTCGGCTTTTTGTTTCAAACGCAGGTAAAAAAAAAACAATAAATAACCTCACCGCGTTTATTTGGCCACCGTCGGCTGTAACTCATCAGAGTCCAGGTTTACACTTCAGCCAGGCCTGCACTTGGCAAACGGACGCACAGCAGCTGAAGCCGCGATTGGTGCTCGATTTCTCTCGGGCACAAATCTGCTGCGTTCCCCTTTAGGAGCGTCTGCCTGAGACCACACACTCTGCACTGTCCAACACAGCCTCTGTCTTTGTACCCATTGTTTCCTACACGCTAAAAAAACAACAACTCTTATTGTGCGAGACATTTTTCCAATGCCATGAAACGTCATTTTTGTTTCAATGAACATAAATGGCTGAAGAATCTCAGACGCTGTATGTAAGGAAACGCAGTGACTCGATGACAAGGCTGATTAAGTCATTTAAGTCCCTGATATGTATTTAGCATAATCTGGCCTGTCTGCCAATGAGGAGGCAGCAGCCGGTTACAACTGTTTTTATCAAAAGCTTCTCGTTAGCTCAATCAAAGCAGCTGCTGGGAAACATCAGCTTTATGTCAGCGTGGTGAGGAATAGAAAGAAGCTCGCTCCCCTCTATCTCGCGTGTGAGGAGGTTCATTTCTGTCAGCTGCAGGGATGAGGTGCGATCTGCCACGGCCAGTGTTCCCATCAGTCTCGGGTTCTTTCACGTTCTCAGCTTAATTTGACTCGAACCAATATTTAATAACGTGCAGTGAGGTTATGAGAGAGGTCGGTTCGGCTCAAGATCCAATTTCTTTTCTTTTTTCATTGCTTAGATTGTTGTTGTGATTACAGACTGTGGTAGTGTTTTCTCCTATGGGTTAGAGTAGAGCCTTTATAATCTTGTCGGATAATGTTTTAATCAACATCTGCATTTTATTCATGTCGTGCTACAAGATGCTACTTTATGGCTGTGTAATGTGGAATATAGTTTATCCATATTAGTGGCTTAGGGAAACACGATAGTCGAGCAGGCAGTTAATCTTTTCAGCGTTGATGAAATTTGTTAATAAACACAATATCGGTTTTATGTTGTGTAAACTTTGAAACTTGGCTACTTTAACTTGCGTGGTCAGAATTGATGGACTTAACTGTACAGGTTATGTATAGTAATCAGTTTTAATATGATTAAGGTGATTAACTGTCTACTGACACCAAACTACAATAACAATAATCTAATATAAATAGATAGATAAATAAATAGTAATAATAGATAATGATAATAATAAATAAATAAATAAATAAGACATTCCTGTGTGCATGTTTAACTCTAGGAGCCTATATTTTCACTGACAACCACAGTGTTACATATTGTAACACTGTCTGTCGTTTAACTAGACTCTGCATCTCCCTCCATCAGTGAGGTGAAGACAAAACACGTTTTCTGTTCGGTCCTTCCTTCTCTCGCTTTTTGCTCTCCACCCCCCCGATCTCTCACTCAGCTGCACACTCCTCGTCTCTCCAAAAAGCAAGCGGGCTGTCGTCTCTCCCTTCTGTCTGCCCCATCTGTGATGCAGTATGGACCACTGGCTTTATAATGATAGGCAGGCGGCGCGTGGGGCTGTGCACGAGGCAAAGGGGGAACAAACCGGCCCAGTTAAAATGGAGGGCAAAACCCAAATGCCTCACCAAGTCTACTAGAGGTCTTGCCTTGCTAATAAAAGGTTTGCAGTAGCATCTCTCTCTCTCTCACACACACACACACACCCACCCATGCAAATGTGTGTCATACGAGGTGGTAAAGAGGCGGAGGACAACGTCTCCATTCCACAGCAGATGTGAACCTTACGAAAGTCATCAGACCAGAATCGGTACCATGTGTTTACCCCCCTCCTCGTTGCCCCTCCTTTTCCCCCATGCCTGTGTCAGAGCAAGAAAAAAGCCCAGAGGCTCGTTAAAACTTTAATATACTGTACAATCACAGTAATTGAGTCGAATTTTCGAGATCTACCAGTCATGCTTTTAATTTATGAAGTCCCTATGAAAGTTTAATGGATCAGCAGTTGTAGAGTGGTGGCTGCGTAAATCATTCTGCAGCTATCTGTGCCTGCGCTGCCTGCCAAGTCCTGCCGCTAGCGTCCTGTGCCCTAGAAAGATGGCCAGATTGCTCCAAAGGCATGACTGCTGCTGGACGTCTGTTCAACACATTGTACCCAGAGGTCTTTCACAGAGCTCCGCGATTGGCCGGGAGCTGGGAAGCCAGAGACTGTTGACGTTAGTTCTGGTGCTGTTCACAGAATATCCACCGTGTGCGTTTCAGGTCGCTTTTCTGCCACTATATTATTCATGGTGGCGACTGCTGGGTCCCTGTTGCTTGATGAGTGTAATATAGCATGCTCACTTAATTATGGAGCAGGTCTCATGAGAGACATATCAGAAGATGTAGACAAGATGAATATGGTTCCACGGCTTCACTCGCTTATGAATTGTGGGGAATGCAGCAATTTGCATGGCAGGAGATATGATGTGTCATATCCTTGTTTCGGGTTTTAACAACAGCAGCCCGGCCGAACTGGAGATGTTTATTATTGTTATTAATATTTTGTCTGGGATGCAGGGATCTGAGTGGCACACGGCCCTGGAAGAGGCTTATTAAAAGAAGTTATTGTCGGCGATCGCCGTGGAGAGATACAGCACGGTGATTAATGGTGTGTTTTACAGCTGACAAAAAAGCGCAGGGAGACTCAGATCTGGGACGTTGGTGCCGAGAAATCACTGCAAGGAAATTGCTAGGTATCCTTTACCTCACCAATGCAAGAAACCATCCCTCAGATGAGCATCATCCTGTCCTGTGCAGAGCCACAGGGAAAATAAAATGATTTCTTTTTTTGGTTTGACCCACTTAATGTTCCATAATGATACAATCTGTTCCTGTTTGTTGACTGGTTTTTATTTTTGCCTCATTTAAGCTCTGAAATGAATAGAAGTTGGTTATAGCACGTCTCTTGACAGGCAGTGGGAAAACATAAAGAGACACAGTACGAGAGCAGGCGCTTGTCACTCCTGAACTGTAATAGATTTAGCCCATCGCAGTCACGCTGTCTCTGTGTCTCAGCTTCAGGAGCAGCGAGATTATGTCCCTGGAGTCTTGCCACAATAAAAGTCTCCCTTTAATCCCCTGTTGCCTGTTTTGAACACAAATAAAGTACAGAATAGAAACAGGCTCGTAGCCATCCAGTCGTCGCGGTCCAGCGCAGTCCAATCATATCCTCTTCTCTTCACGCCGTGTCCCTTTCCTCTCTGTCTGTCGTCAGGTGAAGACAAAGCTGGCAGCCTCTTGCCTTATCAGCTTTTTTTTTTTTCTCATCTCACACTTATCAAATCCCCTTTTCTTCTACTCCTGCTGCTGTTTTTTTGTTGACATTGCTCTTGTCATGGCAAGTAAACACCGGCAGTTATCTCCGATGGCAACATATCAGATAAGCCACATCTTACATGGGAGAACTGTGAGGGGAAGTAAGACTCAATTTGTATAAATTCACGCTGATGCATTTTGTGGATCAACATTTTCTGAAGCTGGCATAGTGTGGCCTGATGTATATGACACATCTCTAGATATATATATACTGTATATATATATATATAAATATATTTTCTTTTGCAACTCCTAAATTATGCTGATTTAAAAGCTATACCTCAAATGTAAGAACTTGCTGTTTGATTTCACTGTAAACATTAATATTTCAGAATACTTTCCTCTTTGCATGCCTACCTTTACCTGTGTGAATATTTGTCTGCCCAGTAGAGGAGGCTAGGCAATCTTCATAGTTCATGTGCATTATCTCCTGGCTCTATTCTTGTAGCCATCAGATTGTATCTGATCCTCAGTAGTACTTTTGTGTCTGACCTTTGCAACCCCCTCCCACCTTCTCTCTATCTCTGGGGATACACCTCAGCAAGCATGTCAATCACTCTGAGAAGATCCAGCCCAGAGGGATGCCGGCTGCAGGCCATTGAGGTGGTTAGCAGTGACCACTAAACACCATAAATCCTGGAGCTTTACACATTCAGGGGCCCCAGCAACATGCTGGCTATGTACGCTATCTGGTTCAAGTGATGTCACAGGGGGCAGTGGATTTAAGCAGGGTTTTAGTTGGACGCTAATCCCCTTGTGGCTGGATGGGAGAACTGCCCCTGCCAATGGTGCGCGTCAACCCCATCGGATTAGAGTGTCTCGTCCCCTCCTCCATTCTGCCGTCATTGTCCACCGCACGTTTTTACCCTAATTTCGTTCCCCTCTGTCTCAGCGTGATGCCAAGCACAACCATGATACCAGCTGTAAAATGGAGTAGCTCATCGCCCTAAAGGTGTGTTGTTTTTTTGTGTGTGTGTTTGTCATGTTGTACCTCTGTCCTCATGCATTTCTAGTGTTTCCAGGGCTGAATTATTTAGATATGCTGCCAGCAGGGAGCTACATGATAGCACACAGTTAAGCGTGAGGGGAGGGGGGGGCGGGGGGGGCGTGCACCTGCAGATCAGGTAAAAGGCTACCTCATGCTTCACCTTTTCTGCTCTTCTCTCCCCTCCTTCTTTTGGATTGGTGGTGAGTGTAACTCTAGAGTTGAAACCCAATACATGGCTCTGTTTTCTGCTTTTGTACCAGTCCACGCTTTTATCTGCACCGATGCTGAACGCAAGCGAGCAGTCACATTTTGGTCGCTCCCCGGGCCATCACGGCCCTGAATGGACTGAGAGCCAGAACCACAGGGCTGCGAGTCGCTGCGACTACTGTGGCACCGTTGCAGGGCGAAGGAATTCTTTGGCACTGGACGGAGGGGACAGTGGAGTGTGGTTTCACCATCAGGCAGAGAAACAGGAACCAGCTCTGCAGTCCCAAATCCAGCAGGGCCAGTGTGGGCTTCAGCTGCTAAGGAAGAACTCCATGCCCGATCTGAGCAGCAGCCTCTACCTCAGACAAGCAATGACAAGCCCAGCCGCTGCACCGCCCCTGGATTACTACCTAGGGGACAGTACCTTATCTGGCCAGCCACCTGAAGAGCCAGGGTTTTATAGGGATAACCAGCACCTCACCAGATCAGCTTCGCATTATGGAGCCAGCGTCAGGGGGATAAGGCCTGCGTGGGATCAGGCTCAGGCAAGGGCCACACCTACCGTGCTGGCCTCTGCTTCTACACCTAACCCTGTGCCCCCTCCCCCTCCACCTCCCCCACCGCCCCCTCTGCCACCTCCTCCCCCTTCTGTTCACGAGCTGAGCCGTTTGTACAGGGAAACTCTGGGATCTAAGATGATCGGAGACGTCCAGCATATTGGTGGCACCTCTCCTGCTTCTGCTGTCTACGGGGTTCAGACCTCTCTTCCTATTTACACTGCTGAGACACCAGCGTATAACAGTATAAACAGCTTGTCCCTGGACTCCCGCCTGCCAGTGGACCCAGCTTCCCAGGTAATGGACGGATCTCTCCCCCGGGCTTATGGAGCGATAGCCTCCCAGAGGCTGCCCTATGACCCAAGCTATGACCCCAGCTCAGCTATGGTGGCTGCCACAGCTGGCGTAAACTCCAGTCTACCTCTTCACCATCCCAGTGCCGCAGACCCAAAGAAGATGGTGGATCCTGCCTTCCTGGCTTTCCTGCGAGCTGAAGGCTTGGCTGAGAGCACTATCACGCTGCTGCTTCAGCATGGCTTCGATTCCACCGGCACTCTGGGGATGATGGAGGATCACGATGTTCGCTCTGTGGCTCCCAATTTGGCCCAGGCCCGTGTTCTCTCCCGTGTGGTGCTTAGTTGCAAGACAGGCGGGACCGCACCACGTGCACGATCCAACAGCTTCAGCCATCGCAATGACCTCTACATGCAGCCTCAGGGTTTGACCATGGACCCCACCCTAATGCAGCAGCCTTCCTCAACCATCCAGACCATGTCCCCCAGGATTGGAGAATTTCTCGGGAGAAGACCCAGCAGTGCACCATCCCAACATCTCCTGGAGACCACCACCTACCCAGGAGCACGGCCTCTGGCAAGTGGAGCTTTTCCAGTCAGCCCTGGTGGTTATAGCAATGCTGTGACTCAGGGAAGGCCCTTCTCCATGTACAATGCCCACACTGGTCTAGCTATGTCTGCTCTTGGACAGCAGCCTCTACCAGCCCCGGGCACCCCTGGAGCAGCACCAAAAACCTTTTCAGGTTCCTATTCACCCATGGAGCTGATGAAGAGACCCACGAACCTCCCCCCAGCATCACCAGTCGCTGCGCCGAGTCCCCTTCACAGCCCTCAACTTCTCCGCAAAGGAATCGGTGCTGCTCCCGAGAGTAACGTCATTCCTGCGACTTCTTCTTCCACTCTCCAAGCTCAGAATCTCAACAACGCTAAGATGGTTGGACGTCGTACTGGTCCACCTGTCATAGTTTCAACCATGGTCACCACATCTGACACAAGTAATGTAAAACAGCACCATTCTCATTCATTTCTTCATATCAGATTTCCTGTTTTCTCTGTCCCCTTTCATCATCAGAATTTTTTCTCTGATTTTGTTTTGTTTGTAGACTCAGTGAGTTGTAATGTTTAATTCTCTGTATAATAGGCAGATTTCTGAGACACTACAAAACAACAGACACTTTTAAATGAAGGCATTGCATGTAACATATCAGAGACGCTCAGATGCCTTTTGCTCTGAGATGTCTATTTTTGTTGCAATACTGTTTATACACGTATTGCAGTAGAGTTGTGTCATTTGCTGCAGGGGATCCTGTCTCATCACCGAGTTGAATTCATTGAGGTCAACGTTTTTTGTTCTTTTCCTCTCACTAAGTTTTTTTTAAGGAGATTTCTATTTATTTTTCTTTAGCTACCGCTTGCTTTTTACAGTCAGTATTTCGTGTGGTGGTGAAAAAAGGTATTAATCAGAAAGCGCCCACAAAACAAACAACGTGCTACCACTAAATATCAGGTAGTGATTGTTAATATACTTCTGTGTCCCATTATTTCACCATATAGTTTGCAGATAGAAAACACATAAACATCCAGGTTGTCTTTACTATTTAAAAGTTTATTTCCTTGATGGAGAATTGCTACCACTCTATTTTACACTGGACTCTCTCCTAATCAGTGGCTTAACTGCCTCAAATCCAATTACACTAATTGGATGTATGGTTGTGTGGACTATAATAGGCAACTGTTTTTATAGACGCTGTTGTCTGTTTAAGATTCCGGCCGCATTTGCATTGCAGCTAAATGTTCTTTCACATTTATTAGTTTGTGCAGTTCAATCTGAAATGACAGTCGGAGTCATTTCACACAATAGGTGGGTACAGTGCATGGAGATTTCCTGAGCTTTGTGCTGTCTTCACTCACGCCCTAACACTTTTGTGAAACATCTCAGAGCTGGATGTGGTTTATAGAAATAAGATGATGATTGTGATGAACAACAGCGGTTGTGGTGCTTACTTTCTGCTACTTGTTCATAGACTGTTAGCCATGAAGGAATTTACATTTAAAAGGTTTTGTAACAGACACTTCTTTTTATGTGTTTTCCTCTTATAACCATATTCCTGTCAGGGAATTATTTGTTCCTCTTGATTAAGGAACCGTGGAAACTCTATGTCCCATAAGGTGAATGCAGGTGATGTGGCAGCTTTTTATGTTCAGCTTGTAGTGTGTTTTCCCGCATGGCATCCACTCAGCTTATTGCATACAGGGCTTGATTTTTCATCTTATAACAAGCTGATATATTTCGCTGCTGATGAGAGCTGATGAGCTTAGGGAAGAATTGAATCTTTATACCTTCCATTTAGCCATAGGTGACTGTGTCTTGCTTGTCTCTAATGGGCTCTGTAGGCTGCTGCACTTGTTAAAGAGTAATGACTTTTATTAAGTGGCTTCCCCCTCATGTGCTGTCACGGAAATAAAAGGTGGAAGATCAAGAGAGGGGAGGAAGGAGTTCATGGGGGAAGCGGACTGGGAGGTCCCTTTTTGGATTTCATGAAAATATGCGCTGCTTTCCAAGGTCACAGTGGCAACAGTCTCCCCCCTCATACAATATTAGCACAACAAGCTCATTTGTATGGAGCTGACATTTGTTGCTTCAGTAACTTCATCTGATAATGGGGCAGCCCTCGCACACGATCGGAAAGCATACTTCTTAATTGTGTGTTGCCAGGCAACCTAAAATTCAGAGGATAATCAGAGACAGATAATCTTCACATTTAAGGAAAGGGGGGAAAAAGTGGAGCCCTGCATGCAGTGTTGCACATTTATTTTTTTACACTTGCAGCTCATTTTGTTGAGCAGCCATTTGCGGTTTGGAGCAGGAGAAAATTGAGTGAAAATAATAAGATACTTCTCTCTGAACAGAGATGTGTGCGTCTCGAGAGATCGCTTCGCAAGGCTGTAGTGCACCAGCGGAGAGCCTCTCTTATTACACGCATGGCGTTTTATGTTCAAACGTGCATATTGATGAAAAGTTGACACATAATTCCTTTTGCACATACCGAATAAATTGCTAGTTCTTCCAGTACAAACCAGTCATCCATATTTTCTTTTATCATCCGACATCAAAGTGTGCATTTACACACAACCGCCGAAGCATCCGCATTTCCATACTGTCGCATTCTTATTCGCTCTTCGGAAAAGGCGTGAGCCGAGCAGAAATTGCCAGCGCCTAAAAATATTTCCGTACAAGTTGCAGGTGGGAGGGCCCTGCATGTGTGCTCCTCTCCACTGTGCACCGTCTTGGTTGGCTTAAGCCATAAGTCGTGTTAATAATGGCATTAAATGTTTGAGTCAAGCTGAGTTACAGCAGTTCCCTTCCACCCTAAGCAGGGAGAGGGCCTTGCAGGTCTCAGATTGGCCATGGAGGTGTCTGTCAGGGGCATCGTCCCACAGAGCAGCACAGGTGGGTAAAAACCATACTAGTGTCATGTGGAAGCAGAATAGTCACCCTGGTAGTTAGAGACGTGATTGGCTAGTCATTTGCAAGGTATGCGTGTTTAGTAGATTAACTAAGGTGGACGCTTACATGTCGGCACGTGGCTTCCTGGTGGAGATAATCCACAGAACACCTTCAACCGTACTTTTCCGGGCTGGAGAATTAGCAGGGTGGGGATGGTGGTGGTGATGGTGTGTTTGGAGGCGGGGCTTGTTGCTTACAGGAAGGAGATAGAGTGCAGTATTTGGCAAATGGCCCTCAAAGCCATATGGGACGTGTCATTTGACATGTTCACCTAAACAAGTCTGTTTTTCGGCACACTGGTCGTAGCCACTGCCCGATGAGAGGTTGATCAAAACACGCCAGGTCCCCTCTTTTTTTTAATTTCTCTTTTTGACACGAAGCCATCGCTGCTGCAAATAACAGTTATGTAACCTTCCAGTGCATTGCTCCCACGAGGGGGCCTGAATGGGATTTTAATTTCCCTGCCTGTGTTTGGAAGGACATCCATGATGATGCATGCCTAATGTGCTCTCAGCTGTCCTTGGCTCAGCTGCTTTGTTCAGGTGTCTGACACTGATGTAATTGGGAGCTCTCCTGCACATTTCCACTGGGTTAAAACACGTTCCCTGTGTTTCAGTGTTGTGGGCTCGAGGTATTGTCGGTGCAGCCACTGATGTCGCCTCACACGTGAAACTAGCATCTTGTGACATCTACATGTGTGTTTGCGGATGACACGCAATGCCTGGGACTGCTGCCCTTGGTGATCCTGCCACACATCCACACAGATGTCCCTCTCTCATCAGCAGGAAGTGTTTGTCTTCATCTGAGGCTGACAGCAGGACATGGGGACAAGACCCTCAGCTTCCTCTGTTGGTCCCCTTCTTCCTTTGACTTGAACTATTTACTACAACTATGTAGTGCATACGTCAACAAGTGACACGGTTGCCACTGTTTTGTCTCTCATTTAGCATCTTAGCAACCAAAACAGCTAATTTAATTATGGACACTTAAATTTTATTTTAATGTACACAATCAGCTATAGACACAACACAACCATTAATCACTACTACCTGGCTGCAGTCTATATCTACTTGTTTTCCCTGACATGGTAATAGGCATTGTGGCAAGCAATCGGCTTACATTATCTGTCTAAGAAAATGCTAAGAATTACGAGTGGTGAAATCCTAACGGCCATCTGCGTGTTGTGTGTGCATTAATTGTAGCACTGTAGCGCGCGTGTGTGTGTCTGTGTGTGCGTGTGTGTGTGTGGATGCTACTATGAGGCATCACGTGTCAGTGGGAGTCTGTGTCATCCTCACTAATCCCACTGATATGAATGAGTGGAGACAGACAAGAGGTGTCAGCTCACATGGCGCCGGTCAGGCGTTATCACAGAGACTGTATAATATATAATACTCTACTATAGTCTAACCCTGCTCATGTATTAATAAAATGCTGCACAAATGAATCACACTGACACTGACATCAAGATGAATACTTACAGTTCTGATCTAAACAGGTAGAAGGGAGTATTTTCAAAACAACCACTTTAATTTAAAAACGTCTCCATCCACCAGATGTTCAATTAATTTCCTTATGTTATTGTACAGGAAATAATCAAATAGTTAAACAGTAAACAAATATGTCATATTGTACATATATACATACATATTTTTCTTGGTTTGACAAAATGGCTTGTTTGTTCTTCGTCGCGGTTCAAGTTGATTGAATCTGAAATCTAATGTGGTGGAGTAAAGCTCACAACCAAACGAATACAAAAAAACAGCTTTCTCTCTGTATTGTATAGTTCCTGCAAAGATTGTGTTGTTAAATTTTCACAGTTTACGTCCTGATTCGTATGCGCTTATCTGTATGCAGTCCGAATGTCCTGTGTCTCCAGTTTCTCCAGAACCTGGTAAATGTTACATGAACTATCTGCTGCTCAATCTCCTCTTAGCCTCAGTATTGTTTGTGTCTTCGGGGAAATATGGCCAGGAAAATCTATTTTTCCACTGCAGTAGGCTTTTTTTCCTCTCTTCCTCAGAAAACAAAAAAAGTGTTTTTGAGCCCCGTCCCCTCACACCCCATCGCCCCTAAACCCCCCCTCGCTGTTTTCTCATGGTTGATCTTTCCAAACCATCGGTTGCGTTCACAGAGGGATTAATGGTTTCTGCGAAGCCAGCCAACCCATGGAGGGAACGGAGCCTTCGAGCGAATGAGGAACAGCTGGTCTTCCCCTGCTTGTGACAGCTTAGTGTGCTTGAGAGTGCATTTGTGTACATGCACGACAGTAGCATCTGAACTCCACGCAGGGTCAGAGGTGGAGTCCTTGTCCGATTTGCGGACATTAAGTCAGGGAGAGGTTTGTTATCGGCAAATAGTTTTACGTTTTTTCCGAACTGGTGCGGTCAGATCTGAGTCACGGTTAGAAGTTTTCATAAAGACCTACAGTTTTAGTACTTTCTGTTTACTTTCGCATTCCAGGCTCTTATTTGAAAATTAAATGGACTTTAAATTGGATTGGAAAAACAACCAGTTTAAGGGAGTGAAAAGGTGCTGACTTAGAATAAAGAAGAGAGCAGCTACTTCTTTGACATTTTTAAAGAAATTATTTCAGGTCATGTTGTGACAACGACGAGAGGTGAGTTGGTTGGATTTGCAGTCTCACTGGCCGCCATGCTCCTGCACAGGCCTTAAGATCACTGCTCGCGACAGTAGGCTATGTGTCGGAATGTGTATATGCATGTGCCTATCCTTGAGTTTGTGCTCATCTTTTGGTATATTATGAAACATGGGAGACGATCACATTGTCATGCTTCCATTGTTGTATCGTCAACATGGTAAGATCAGCAGCACGTTGGTATCATCGCCCTAATTATCAGTTGTAGATTCTGCTGTGTATTATTCTATTCTCCACGGTAGCTGGGGAGGAGATTGGTTTTATGCACGTCGAACAGCAACAGCTGCATCCACTAAAACAGACAACGACTTCTGCACACCTCCCCACTCCTCCTGTTTTTAGTTTTTTTTTTGTCTCCCTCCCCCTCTTCCTCTCTCACTCAGTGGTGGGCAGGTCACCCTGAATTATTCATCAGTGTGAAATGAAAAAGCTCATGGATATTGAATATCCCCCTCTGAAGTGGTGGCCAACATCGTGTGTGTGTGTGTGTGTGTGTGTGTGTGCGTGTGTTTGTGTGTGTGTGTGTGTCCTCTTCATTTTTTTTCAAGCTAAAAGGAGTAAAGAGTGGCAGATCTCATTGCCGGGGTATTTCAAAGGTTAACCGATTGCTTTACCTTGCCCACATATTTACTTTCCTCTGTTGCCAGTGTGTGTGTCTGTGTGTGTGTGTGTGTGTGTGTGGGGGGGGGGGGGGGGGGGGGGGGGGGCGCAGAGACAGGGTAACAGAGGATGAAGAACAAGACTGCGGAAAGAGAAATGAAACGAAAAAGAAAAACAAAAGGAAGTAGAGTAATGTGTCTTCCTGTGGATATTTGTCTCCTGGAAGACCTTGTTTGTCTGACCGACAAACCGAGTGGTTTGTCTTGTTGTGTAGCTGTGGCTCGTCCTTTACCTTTTTCCTGTCGCATATTTGGAGGCCTGCTTCGTCGTGGAGCGAGGGCCTGCTGTCCATCGCGCTTGTCCCCATCGACCGATTGTCATTCATCTCCCACCTGGCCCCCCCGTTTCACCATTGTCCCTCTGCCTCGTCTTTTGTCCTGTGGTTTGATCTGCGGTCTGCACTGCAGATCAATGCTGCTGGGTACCATTCATTTAGCTCAGCAGCCAACAAACACAGCAGGGACCCTCAGAACATCTCCCATGTGAGAACATACAGTATATACAATGGGCAACACGTTCGTTTTTGGTTTCTATGTTGTACCTGCTATATATGCACACATATGAGATATATATGACAAGGAGGGAGAAATATAATTTAATATGATATATTATATTATATAATGAGACTGGGTTCATAATAATAAGTTTTGGTTTTTGGTCGGTTTCAGTTCAGGCATGCACGCTGCTCCAGAGGATCTCAGCCCCTATAGTGGAGAGTCTGTAAACTGAGACCTCTGGAAACTTTGATTCAGACACCCACATCCTTACTGGGCTTTATCGTTCTCCACTTGAATTTACCAGCGGTGAATACAGAGTAATGAGAACTACAGGATAACAATAACAAAATAGTAGTATTTCTAAGCCTTCATTCCACCACCAGCGGTGACACATCATTGGTTTAAGTCCCAGGTCTTTATATTTTCTTTAACGTAGCATCCAACTGCAAATTCCATAGTCTGCTTCCTGTTTACAGTGGATTGCACAAAACCAGTGAACGTGTCATACGGACGAAGAGTTTTCAATATGGAGAGCAAGTAAAAAAAAAAGTATTAGCGTGAACATTTGAGAGGGCAAGGCAGCGCCCATTGTCTGTCTCATTGGCCATTATGTTACTACCACCCTTTACCCTTTCAGTCATTACAGTCAGTTTTCCCTCATTCCTGGTCTCAGCTGCAGCATAGACAATTACCCAGGAATCCACTGTAAGACTATTTCCAAGCCATACAAAGACCAGTTAGCCGGGGCCCTAACTGGTTAACCTTTCCCAATACTGCACTTAACAGAATTGTACTCTGTGACAGCTGTAGAGAGGAAAGCTCTTTTATTTTCCAGTGAATAAAAAAAGGTCTATAATGTGTCTTCCAGGAAGCAGTTTTGAGGCTCATTTTCCCGTTTTTTTTTATTTTGTAAGAACAGTTAACCTTAAAGCAAATGCACTTAAGTGAATCAGCTGATGGCATACAGGAACTTGGTCAGTCTCAGTGCAACTTAAAGGTGTCAGGTGTTGCAGGTGATGTATTAAGTGACGAAAACGCAAACTCCAGTTACAGTGGGTTTCTGAGTGTTATGGGTGTGTGTGGGGGGGGGGGGGGGGGGGCCGCGTCCGGGGGGGGGGGGGGGGGAGAGGGGGGGCGGGGGGGGGGGGGGGGGGGGGGGGGGGGGGGGGGGGGGGGGTCTGCGCTTCCAGAGGAAGTGTGAAATATCATCTGCTCTGACGGAGGGAGGAGGATGAGTAGTTTCTTTCCACGGGGTGTAGGAGATGAAATGGGGTGATGGAAATGGTTGTAACTCTTCAGCAAAGCGAGCTTTAAAAGGCTGTAAGTGGACACCTCGTGGTATCTGATGGCTGACTGGCTGACAAGACCCCGCGACCCTGCTGTATTTATCGTAATGGAGCACAGCTGGGCCGCAGCTACGATGGGTTAATAGCCATGTGACAGCTTCGGGGGGGGAAAGCAGGAGGCGTGCATGCATTTTATTTACTTGTGCACTCTGCTGAGTGGCACGCAGGGGCCACACTTGGGAGGGTGGGACTCTGTGCTGCGTCTCCAATCTCCCTGCCAGGCCAGATGGCTCCTGTCACTGAATGAGAAGGAGGAGCGATGGAAAGAAAAAGGGGAAGGAGGGAGCTCCGAGTCGCCCTTAACAGCGCCAGAGTGGCCCGTCCCCAGAGCCACCACATCTGGAGACCACCTGCAGCTGGCTCACCCCGCTTCCTCCATCCCCATCCCTTTCCCCCTCACACACGCTTGCTTTCTAGCTGTTTTTCCAGATGGGGGAGGTGACGGTGGTGGCAGTTTTGCCCATATTTCAACTACTTTAGTGCGTCTCTGCCGAAGGTGGAGGAGTAAGAAGAGGCGGTGGTGGGGGCCGTATGGAGGAGAGATGGAAAGAGGCGGTGGTGGCAGCAGCAGTGGCGTGAAAATGGGCAAACATACTTTTATTTTATGACTCTACCACCCTCTGAGAGCTGTGGATTTTTGCATTTGTTGTAAGTCTTGTCTTTATTCCTCCCCAAGTAAAGAGGCAGAGCGAGAATGTCCACTTTGCTTTTCTTCCCTTCGCTGTTGCTGCAACTGATCCAGAGACCACAGAGGGGCTGTTCCTGCCTGGAAAATAAAGCCTGCCTGCCCTCCTTGGCTACCCCCAAATAAAACGCACTCATTTGCATTCCCATGCTGTAATTTAGACCTCCCTCTCTCTCTCTCTCTCTCTCTTTTTCTCTCTCTCTCCTTCTCTGTTTCTTTCTCTTTCACTATCTCTGTCCCTCATCCCCACATCTTTTCAGCCCCAGTCCTCAGGGTTCTGCGGGGAATAGAAACGTGGGAGGGGAGGCAGAAAAACAAAAGCATGAAGGCAGTGTTGACTCAGGGTTGTTATCTAGACCACTGCCGAGGGGTGGGCGCTGTGTGTGTGTGTGTGTGTGTGTGTGAGTGTGTGTGCATAGATGCCTTGAGATGGGTTGGGGGGTGTTATTTACCTTGGCTTCTGCCACGACAGGTGCCTCTCAGTGGATAAACCCTGGCCTCCTAAATAAATATCTACCATGTGGAAATTAGGTTATGTTACCAAAAGCTATACTATACTGTACTGTAGCGGCCATCAAAGAAAGCATTACGAAGCAGGAAGGACTTTTGGGTGTTTTATCAGTGTGGACTTTGTGTATTTTAAAAAAGTTCAAAGTTTGTTTGCTATGGTGCAAATCATTGGATGAAGATGAGCTGTTTTTTCGTCCTGGTCCGACCTCGATTCATTTTCTGTCCAGCTGTTTGCAGCTGACGATTACGTTCGTCCATATCCCAGGATGCAAAGCTTACGAGGCTGTGCTAGCCGTTTAGCTCAAACAACACCTTGTGGTTGGATCAAACCTAGGTTGTATCATGTTCCCACCACAAACTAACCACTTCAAGATTTGTTAGTGATCGGGCTCAGACCACTTCCAAGGCTTTTGTGGTGTGTTTGTGTGGAGTTCAGCAGACAATGTGCAATGGAAAAATGCAGTAAAGTGATTGTAGCAAAGGGAAATACGAAGTCTGATTCGATTAAACTAAAAATCTGAGTTTTTTTCCAAATTAGAAAAATGCATATCTTTCACATCAAGCTACAGGATGTTTAGCAAAATTTTACATGTTTAAATGATACTGGAGCTAACTGAGAAAATATGTGTTTTCACATATGTGTTGAACACAGCACCAAACAGAGACAAGAACTGGGAAAAGGTCCAAATAAAGAAAAACTAAGTAGCTGACAGGTTATTTCTCCAGGGTACAACTGCTCCTGTGTGGAACCTCCTGCTGACCTGAGTCCAGCAGCTGAAACGTCCCCCGCGATCTTTGGTTGTAATATGGTCAGCTGAAACCTCGTCTCGAGGCGTCAGGTTGGCTCGATCTACCACTTGCTTTCAAAAAAAAAAAATCCCTTTAAGTGCTTTAGTGGGATTTAACAGGCTTCTACATGGAGAAGCCAAGTTTCAGCGCTTACAGGAAAAGGGCGCTTACAGTATAATTAGGATGGTTAAAGAAGAGGGCACACTCTCAACGCTAAATCCACACGGGCTGTAAGGAGGCTCGGGTCTTGACTGCTGCTCTTGATGTCTCACTGTGCTAAAGGTCAGGGCATAAAGAAGTGGTGCAGTGGGAGGCAGAGGGTGGTGGTGTAGGTTCAGAGCTTTAAATTCTTTTTTATATGTAAAAAATCATTTCTACGTTCAGAACAGAAATCGCTTCGAAGGAAAACCAGTGCTGTAAACCCTTATATGCCTATATACATAAACGTGTGTGTGTGTGTGTGTGTGTGTGTAACTAGACACAGAGAGAGATTATTCAGATTTTACAATATATATGGTAAATATATGTATGATGAGTTGGTTTTCATAGATTTTCAAAATCAACACCAATAAATGGATAACCTTGAGCAGATAAAAATAAAAAACAAATTGAATTGGGTCACTTTTGTCCACAGTGGTACTGGTTTGGACATCAGACTGTTGTGTTAACAGGGAGTGTGTGGGCACAAATGCTTGTGCTCCGAGGCGTGGTTGCTGCTTTGGCAACAGCGGCTGAGGGGCGAACAGATGTAGCCTTCAGTACTGGTTTAGACCAAGGTCTGGCTGCTCTACATCTGAAAGAGGAAGTGTGTGTTGGTGTGTGTGTGTGTGGGTGTGGGGCGCTGTGCCAATCTGTTGTTGTTAGTGTTTACTTTCCCTCCTCCAAACATGTAACGACATGCATGTTAACTGCTTGATTCAGGAGCATAGAGCTGTTTGTCTTCACCAGGCCTGTGGCTGCATGTAACCCATCCCCTCTGCCCAGTTATCTCTCCCACTGAGATCCACTGAAGTACCAGACAGGGCACCTGCTGGAGGGATCACAAGAACATCTTAAGGGAGCCAAAAAAAAAGCTCAGTCCCTCAAGGAAACTGCAAACATGTGATGACAAGAAATAACACAAATTTAACCAGTTCAAGATCACCATGAAAATCCTTCACAAAAGTAATGTCATGAACCAAAATTCGGAACAGAGCCACTTTCATAATTCAAACTGCAGCACGGCCTCCACAAACAAGAGGACACTTTGTTTCCCCCAGAGTTTGTCTTTTCAGGCAGCACTTGCCTGCGGGCAAATTAATGCACCTTCTC
>JAFBJQ010000107.1:105000-119291 GCA_016785345.1 Trinectes maculatus
AGAAAAGTGCTCTGTTGTAACCCTCTCACTAAGCTCACCACCTTTTAATTACAGGGAGTTGAAAAGATTGCAGTAACATATCTACCAAAAAAAGAAAAAAAAAAATCAAGCCCCATTTTCATCAGCTTGAAAACCACATTATAAATCTGTCTGCGGTTTTAGCAAGTATCAGCAAGGGTTTATAGGATTCCTTTAGATATCATGATTCTTTTTCACCGTTTTTAGTGTAACGGGGACATTTCTTCATGTCATTAAATAAATAACAACATGTAATATTAGAAAATTATGTATCTCATATCACGAATTTAGGATTATATATCCTGCCAATTAAGCAGATGTCACTTGCGGTCGAGTTTTGTTTGTTGAAGAATCATTTTGTCGCTGTGTGTGACATTTTATAAACTGTGCAATTAACTGATCAGGCACAAAAAATACTTGATAGATTAATCGCTAGAGAGGAGAAAGTCATTTGTTGCAGCACCAGATCTGACAGCGTCTATCATTACACAGATCCAGATGTGTGTTTGTGTGTGTGTGTGTGTGTGTGTGAGAGAGAGAGAGAGACCGAGACCGTGCCTTACATGCATTTATTCTCTTAGTGGCTAAACCCATGACAGCAGCTGCCTCCACTAGAGTAAATGTACTCATCATAAAATCATCAAACACACACGTTCGGAGCCTGGCAGCAGTTCGGCAGCAAGCAGAGGAAGCGCAGGGGAAAGGGAAATGAGAGGGATTAATTAACGGAGGAGTGAAATTAAGAGTACTCACTCTGCCCCCTGCAGTTCTGACATGGCCTGAAACTCACCATAACCCCCACTTTCCCTCAGTGTGCACATGTGACAGCTGATGCATGGTATATGTGTATATGTCCTCTTGTCTCGGCGGCTGTGTGCAGTCAGGTGGCCAGCAGCTGCTTTACAGCAGGTGGCGACACAGGGGCTTGCGGAGAATGTGGCAGAGCCACAGATCCGCCGGTTTACCTCCTGCGTGTTGCCTCTGAATGAGCCCGCTGGTGCACTGAGATGAGAGAGTCTACAAGAGTCTCTGTCACAGTGGACGTGAATGATGTATTTCAACAGCATATTAGTTAATTATCAGTAAGTATAGTATTATTAGTATTTCAACATGAACTGTTATTTAAATACCATTAAATCATGCTTACTTGTAATGTAGCTGCAGATTCATGGTGAAAGCAGTTGAAGAAAATCACGCCCCATATTATCTATAGACATAGATCATGATATTAACGCTGACTTCTTATCAGTATCTCAGTAATATGCTGTACATTATGCTGTTGATTATTAGCGTTGAGAGGTCAGGTGCTGTAAAGAGGCTCGTGCATATCCCCTGCAGAAGCGGGTGTGATGTTATGCAGCTGACAGACGACCCGGCGGTTTGGGCTGAGCCTGGTGTGATGTACATGCTGTCAGTTTACCACAGGCGGAGTGTTGTCTCCCTGACTACATCATCTCCTCTCCATCAGCATCAGCAGAGTGAGAATCAATCTGTCACACAGGAAGACACACACACACACACACACACACACACACACACACACACACAAATAAACATACCAGCCCCTGGATAGACAGAACTGTAGTGACTGAAAAAGATTCACAGCTGGGGTGACTGGATGACAGAGACAGGCGAGGCGGTGATTACTAATAGTCAGCTGAGGAATGGTGGAAAATAAATGGACGTGAAGACTGAGATAAAGAAAAGGCGAAGCAGATAACATGGCGAGAGAACAGCGGCAGGCGGCGGCAGAACAGGAGGAGATGCAGGGAGATGCAATCAGCGACAGAGAAATAGCCGACTGCAGACGGGACAGAGCAGGAAGAGTTGGTGAGAGTCAGGCTGAAGGAGAAAGGGACTGAAAGGTCTGGGAGATGGAGAGAAACCCAGCGGATGATTCATGGAGTTCAGCCTGTCTGACTTGTGCCTGAGGGTTCGATGCAGGCTGCCAGTCGCTCTCTCTGCCCTCCTGTCTCACACACAGTCTCTCTTACCTGCACACCCACCGCTGTGTACTACATCACGCGTTAGAGACAAGGAGTCGCTGGTTAGATGAAGCCAGAATAAAGTACCCGGTGCTCTGAGTCTTTTCTGTGCAACGTACTGCAACGACTGAATCGATATTTATGATGTTGCATTTGAAATAATGTTGCAAAAAAGAATGTGGCTGAAAGTGCTGGAATCAGTTAACTCTGCTCTTTATGCTACTGTAGCTTATTAATGTGTAGTTTTGATGTGGAGTCAGAGCACTTCTTGTTGGTCGATCAATCAGCTCATCCTTCTGGCACCTGTTTGCAGGCGTGCATCAGTCTCGGGTGCCTTCAGGCGTCACCTGCATTAGCACACACACACACTCCTCAGCAGTGCGGTGTTGTGGTGTTGTGGTCGCGGCCCAGTCTTCACCAGCTGCCTCCATTAATATTCAATGAGCTGCCAGTTGCAGATGTGGCACAGACAGGCGAGTTGCCATGCATCAACCTTGCCACTGACATGTCACCCATCTTGAACAGGGGGTGTGATAAGTAGGCTTGGAAGCCGTGGTGCTGGGCTGTGGGTCAGGTGTCTGAGTGTGTGTGTGTGTGTGTGTGTGGGGGGGGGCTCTCTGTCTGTATGTCAGGAAAGAAAACATCTCCTCCATCCTTGAGAGTGTGAGGATACGGCTGTTTGCGCCTCTGACCTCAGCCCGGCACCGATGCCAGCAGCGCCAAAAATAAAGTGCATTAAAATTGGCAGCCAAAGCCTGTTAAGTGATCGCCATGACAACAAGCAGGCGGCATGGGGGAGACAACACCTCCACTCTGATCCTCCCTCTGCCCCGACAGGCTGGGCTTTCTCTCTGTCTCTCCTGTCATTTATTTACTCTCGCTCTCTCATCCTCCTCTTCTTCTCTGCCGTGTCTTCTGGGAGCGTTTCAGACTAACAGGCAGAGTTTAGTCTGTTTTTATGCATCTTCATTCTACATATTAATTTACCTCCTCTCAGTCTCGCTGACGCTCTCCTCCCACTCAACCTGTTTGTCGCCCCGCCGCACAACTTTCCCATCTCCTAATCTCACCTTTATCTGCACTAATCAGACTGATCTGCTGCTGTAATCCTGCAGAGCATGTCCCAAATGGGCCCTCATCCACCTCTCCTCTCCTCCACCCTGCCGCTTATCTCAGACCCCCGGAGTCTGACGTCAGCTCAGTCCTGGGGATAACTCTTGGGAGTGCACAGATGCATACACCTGCACGCCACGCGCCCATGCACGGAGTGAGGTCACAGTTAAGGATCCAGATATGGATCTCAGAGGCAAACCAGAGGAGACAAAGTAAACATGCGATAAGAAAGTAAAGTCATGAAATCACTGCAGAAAATCCACAGGGAACGTTAAGTGACTTATGGCCTGGATTTGTTGGATGGAGGTAATGATGACGACCTGTGCAGTGTAAGGACGACGGCACTCAGAGGGGGAAAGGTTGCTCTCCGCCTCCGGTCCGTCCATCCAAGAGCTGGTGTCTGAGCTGCTCTCCTCTCAGAAGTAACATGAATATTGATGCTCTGCTCTTGTTAACATTGTATGAGACCGAACTGGTAATTGTGCATCCCCTCAAGGTGACACGCCGGATGTGTGAGAAGGTCAGCCCGCTGGGGAGCTCGCCTCCTCTCGGCTCTCTTCACTTTGAGTGGGAAAAGTGGTGAGAGGGAAGGAGCAAGAGTTGGAACAAAATCCAGAATTACAACACGTGCTTTGTGAAGCGCACTGAGGTGCAGAAGTGATTAGGGCAGGGCAGCAGTGAAACTTATTTCTAAAGGTGTAGATTTGTCCCCCACCTCCCCCGTTTTTTTTTTTTTTCTTTATTCCACAGCTGCTGGCTCCTCTCACATCAACACAAATGTAGGATCCTCTCCTCTGAACTGAGAAATGAGAGCAGCTAAAGTGTGTGCATGTTGGTGCGCAGTTGTCGTAGATACACACAGGGGAATGTATTTATCCTGGTATGATGAAATGCATGTGTGGCTAACACCTGCATACTGTGTACAGCATATTCTTCTCCACTTTTACTCATCTGTCCGTGTATGTGAGACATTGTGTATGTAATGTTTCCTGTAAGTGAAGCTGTGCTCTAATCCAGTCCTGAGGAGCTGCATTGATTTATTGAGCAGTGCTTGTTGGGAGAAGCCCTGCTTCTCACAATATCCTTATCAGAACATACACGCACAAGTACGCATACGTACACACACACACACACACACACACACACACACAGATTTGTAAGAAATCAGTGATAGATTCACTCCAGCTGTCAGGCAAGTGTCATCCCTGTTTATTTTAATGAAAAAAGAAGATGAAATTCAATTAAAGGGTCATTTCACCAGTATGTCTGAAAATAGGTTTAGGTGGCAGAGGTTCGTGATAATCATCTCTGACGTTTCTGACCGTCATCAGGAAATGTCTTCTTGTATTTAAAATAAACGTTTCTCTTCCTTCTCGTTTGCCTACAGGTATTCGGCCCCAAATCATGAACGGGCCAATGCATCCGCGCCCCCTAGTGGCGCTGCTGGATGGGCGCGACTGTACCGTGGAGATGCCCATCTTGAAAGACTTGGCAACCGTTGCATTCTGTGATGCCCAGTCCACACAGGAAATACATGAGAAGGTAGGAACCACACCACTCCACATGTACAGACACGTGGCTGGAAGCTGATGGAGAGGTCGAGCCTGTCACTCACTCACTCACTCACGTCTGGCTTTTTCTGTAACTGCCGCAGCACAGATATGTGAAGTGTGTTCTATTGGCCTCATATGCACTTGCCAGTTAAAAATATAGTGGCTTCATTATGATTTAATGTCACATTGTGACACGGAGCATGGTGCCCGTATCAGTGCCATTGTTCTAATAGAGAGTCGTGGATGGCGGGGATGCAGTGTAATTACATTGGCTTGTAGAGGCTCTTTATTGCTTTTTATGCTGCACCGTGGCTGCACAACAATATACGGCCACAGAGATGGGTATCACCAAAGTGCTATCTCTCCATCTGCAGACTGAGTGAGTGGCGCTGCGTCTTTCGTCTTGTTGTTTTTATGAAAATGGGGCATATTAAAAGTGAGACATTTGCATAGAGATCAGTTCAATCAAAGACCTTGGGCGCTGAGGAGAGAGGGGGAGCAGGGGGCTTTTTGTTTGTTTGAATGCCGCCTTATCAGGAAAAACATGATTGTAATGTTCACCTCGCCAGCATATTCAGCAGTTCACTGTAATAACTTTCAGCCTCGATACCCGGAGGGGTGATGTAGATTGAAAATGTCCAATCTCTTTTTATTCTGCGGCCTGGATGCGGAGATGCTCTGTTGATGATTCTGGGAGTTCAGTATATGATGTTGTCAGGGCAGACACCAGCTGTGACACACTGCTACATCCACACCAGACTATAAAGAATGTCATGGGGAAACCTGGTCAAGGGTGGAATATGAAAGTGCCCTGAGGTTGTATCAGGTCTCCCACCAGCTAATCTCTTATTTTTGGGGCGAGAGGGGCACGATGCTACACACAGACGAGTAGTGATCGAGATTGAATCACTTCACTTCTCCAGACTTCTCCAGACCAGATCCTGCACACAGCACCTGCGCTCCAACATCATCATCCAAGGTCGATGACCCCCTCGTCTTTCTCACTCCCACTGTGCCTCGCAGTCACATGTAGTAATAAAGTTGAAGAAATATCATCCTCATTTAGTAAACACACTTCCAGCCTTGCAAATATGGACTTAAAAGATTTCATGTTTGTGGATCCAGTGCAACAATTGTGTAAGGTCTAACCAGGACACACTTCCAATAAATGCTATGGAAATTCAGGACTAATCCAGATCCATTGGTGCCAAAAAAAACTAAACTAAACAAAAAAAACAAAAGCAAAACATTATAAATATAATGTGGAACAGGAGGGACAAACATGCAATAGGTGCTGCATAACATCATGCACTGGCATGACAATTGTAGAATCACAGAGTTGACAAACATACATAATATAATACTTCACGAGAAATATCTAGGATGTAGCAAAGCTGTGGTTTTTCATGATTTACATTTTTGGCTCAAATTAATTTGTTTGGCTGTTTTTGTCATTCTTCTCTGTCTCTGAAGCTACATCATCATGCTGGGTTAAAAGGTCAACTGCATTTAACTAATTATGTCTTTGCCCTACCACATGCCGTCATAACTGAAGGTTTATCCTGTTATCAGCCGTCATGACCTTTCTGTGTAGTCAATTGTCCGGACGTTGGGGTCTGAGTACGATGTGATGACGTCGATGACCCCCTTGTCAGTCACATGTAGTAATAAAAGTTGAAGAAATATCATCCTCATTTAGTAAACACACTTCCAGCCTTGCAAATATGGACTTAATTCTTGTTAAGATTTCATGTTTGTGGATCCAATGCAACAATTGTGTAAGGTCTAACCAGGACACACTTCCAATAAATGCTGTATGGAAATTCAGGACTAATCCAGATCCATTGGTGCCAAAAAAACCTAAACTAAACAAAAGTAAAACATTATAAATATAATGTGGAACAGGAGGGACAAACATGCAATAGGTGCTGCATAACATCATGGACTGGCATGACAATTGTAGAATCACAGAGTTGACAAACATACATAATATAATACTTCACGAGAAATATCTAGGATGTAGCAAAGCTGTGGTTTTTCATGATTTACATTTTTGGCTCAAATGAATTTGTTTGGCTGTTTTTGTCATTCTTCTCTGTCTCTGAAGCTACATCATCATGCTGGGTTAAAAGGTCAACTGCATTTAACTAATTATGTCTTTGCCCTACCACATGCCGTCATAACTGAAGGTTTATCCTGTTATCAGCCGTCATGACCTTTCTGTGTAGTCAATTGTCCGGACGTTGGGGTCTGAGTACGATGTGATGACCTTGCAGAACCGCAGCCCCTCTAAGACAATATAATGGCTTGTAAGAGCTAATAGCTAATTTTTAAGGAATGTGAGCTTGTGCTTGTCATGGGTTATTAGCAAATGACCTGATAGTCTATAGTCTGTGTACACGAATGGTTAGATCAATGAATGAAATAATGTCACCAAAACCAATACACTTTTCTTTCATTCAGTTATCACTGTTTTTAATGCAATGTCTGCAGGTGCTTAATGAGGCGGTGGGAGCCATGATGTACCACACCATCACCCTGACCAGAGAGGACCTGGAAAAGTTCAAAGCTTTGCGCATCATCATCCGCATTGGCAGTGGCTACGACAACATCGACATCAAGGCTGCAGGAGAGCTGGGTATGTACCCTTGAAAACATAACCAGCACTAATATTATTGTTATTTGTGTTGTGTGTGCATTGCATTCATTCTTCTCCATTCAGTTTTTTTTTTTTGTTTTGATGGTTAAGAAAAATTGAAGTGGATTTTTAATCCAGTGTTGTATTGATTTCTTCCTGGGGAAGCTGGATTGTTGGCTTGTCTGATAATTACATCCGACACAGGTCTGGAGTGCCACTGACCAGATTTTAGGTGAATCTGAAATGTGGATTATTAAATTGCAGTGATTGGTCAAAGGGAGCCGATCCGAGTATGATGAGAGAGTAGATAGTGATTGAGCTGAAAGTCAGGCTGCTTTGGACAGCTGTTACTGTTTCCTCTTTGATTCACCACTCATATGGATTCTAACAGTATCAGAGGCTGAACTGAAAGAGTCAGATGAATGGTGGACATCCCGCTGTGAGCCAGGTGCTCAAAGAAAGCAAGCAAAAAAAAAAAAACACAGGAAAAGGAGAGTTCAGTTTTCTCTCTACTGGCTACTGGCTTTACAGCCCTTACAGTTGACAAAGCTGCTGTTTCCCTGCCAGTACGAGATACTGTGTCTACAGTACTGCCACCCACTCACCAAGGGCGCTCTGCCTCGCCGAGTCAGGTGTCAAAAGCTATCGTGCCAGGAGAAGGCAGCGCTGATATGACGGCAGTTCTCAGGGAGAAGAAAATGGGCCATTGATTGAGCCAGTGCTGGTTGTTTTATTTTATTTTTTTATTTTGCTGTCCAGACACGGTGGTTCTCTGAGATACAGAGTGAGGATGAGGACATCAGAGGAGAGTAAGGGCAGACAGAAGTGATAGAGTATAAAATAGTAAAAAAAAATTAAAAAGTGCATTTCCCGATGAAAATGCAATTTGAATGCTGAGTCTGCTGAAAGCTTTGTATAAAATGAGCTGAAAAGACGAGCTGCAGAGGGTTGCATTTTAGTGAAATCTCATACATTTGGCAGCATAATCACAAAACAAAGTGTTGTTGCTGATAACATGACGCACTCTAAACTGCTTTCCCCTGTGTGTGTGTGGGTGTGTGTGTATTTGTATTTCTGTGTCTATGTGTTTGATGTCGTGAGTGACAATCAGTGTGGTTTTGATGTATGAGCGTTATAATGATGAATAGGAAAATAAGAGTGTGACTGTTCTCATCATGTCATCACAAATCATGAAATATAGTATAGTATGTCGTCAGTAATCATGAAAAAACTTTTTCGTGATTTTTGACGACATAATATACTTTGACATTTTTTCATGATTTTTGACAACTTACTATAGAATGAGTTTTTTTTTTCATGATTGATGTCAGCATACTATACTCTGATGTTTTCTGGCATCAACCTTTTTTTTCAACATTTTTTAACTTGCCTTCCTCCTTTAGGAATCGCAGTCTGTAACATTCCTTCAGCAGCTGTGGAGGAGATGGCAGATTCCACCCTCTGCCACATCCTTAACCTTTACCGACGAAATACCTGGCTCTACCAGGCTCTCCGGGAGGGAACGCGGGTCCAGAGTGTGGAGCAGATTCGTGAGGTGGCGTCCGGTGCTGCTCGCATCCGGGGCGAAACCCTCGGCCTCATCGGCTTTGGTGAATTTAAAAACATTTTTCTTGTGCTTTATTTTCAGCGTCTTTCTGCAGCTTTACCTTACCTTTTATTTTTGACAATTTTTTTAGCCCCCCTCTGTTTTAATTTCCTCTCCCCACTCATTGTGCTTTCTGATCAGGTTATTTTACTCCCTCTGCCTGTCCCACAGATTATCTCAAGGTTGTCTGTTTCACCTCCCTCTGGGCTGACTTCCTCTCTCTGCTGTACTGTTCTCTCGTCCCTCTGCTCTAATGCCCACCATTATATCTCCATTATTTTCTCTTCTGTCTTTGGCTTTTCTTCCATGTCATTGTGATCCCTCAACATCTTGTCCTGCCATTTCAGTACCCTTGTGTATATGTGTGTGCGTACTTCCTTCCAGTGTGCCATCTTATCTTTGTGTCCACATCCACCACTTCCACATCAACACTGCCCCCCCACCCCCTATCTCCGACAAAGTGTCCCCTGCCAGTGGAAGGTTGAGGATAGGCCTCTGTTTGCAGGACTCTGCTGCACAACTTTGCAGGCTGCAAATGCATAAATAAAATAAACACCTTTGGGCTCTGGGGCAACAATAGACACGGGAGCATTTTATGTACAATCTCTACAATCCTCGAAACAGTACAGACAAGAAACAATGACAGACAATTTTATTAGTTTTTAGAATTAATGTTCTTTTTATTTAACAGCTTAAATGATAAAATCATCAAACTGATGTCATACAAAATCATTAAAAAATTCAATTGTATAGTATGTCGTCCAAAATCATGAAAAAACAACATTGTATAGTTTGTTGTCAAACATGAAAAATAGTAGTATAGTATTTCGTCCATTATCAAAGTGAAATATCAAAATGATTCAGATAATTAAGTCTGTAACTGTAATCTGCATCTAGCCTAAACAGGAATACTATTTTTCCTTTAACAGTTAACATAAAAGGGTTATTCTTTTCAGCCATACTCATATTTCAAGTTTGAGGTATATATCTTTATATAACTGTATATTTTTAAGTTCCAGTAAAACAATTAAGATTTTTTTTCAACTGGCTGAATATATGATAGTCGTTTAATCAGTCTTCTGATCACCAATGACACAAAAAACATGACTCTATGCTGGAGCTAGATATTCCTGATGTTTTGGCCCAGCCCTAACGTCCACGCTGATGCATTACTGAAGCTTCTTGGAGAGCACGTGTTAATTTTCTGCAAACAAGTGGAAGATGGCACCATGCAAGGTAAGTGGTTTGGTCTTATTCTCCTAATCTGTAAAATGGCCAGAGACCTTTTTGTTTCATGATCAGTTGTTCAATGAGCAGCAGATCAGCAGACAGAAAGGTCCCTGGTCATTTTACAGATTAGGCTGCTAAGTGCCATTGCACTTTTCTCTACAGTCAGATGATAGTAATGTGTTTTAACTCTTTTTTTTTCCTGCAGAAACTTTTGCCAATGACTTTGGAGGGTGTTAATTATTGCATTTTATTTGTGCTATTTGTGTTTTCCATTTTCCAACTTTAATGTTTAAACTTTTTGGAATGCTTGTGTATTGTCTTATTAAATGTTCAAACTAACCCTTGGTCAGATCTTGTTTTGTGTACTTTTCATTAAACTTTTGCTTGTATTTTCAACGTCAATCGAACACAAGACAAAGAAAGACAGGAAGTCAATGGAAAGACAAGAGATATAGATTTTTTTCCCCACAATCTTCGAGAATAAAGTCGTTAATTTATGAGTCGTAATGTTTTAACCCTATGTTTTAGAGGAGGAAAGTTGTTAAAATGAGGGACGTGGAGCATTTTGTGAAGTTCAGTATAGGTTTTATAAACAAGGAGATATTTAATATTTTGGCACATCAGCACCACACTGTCATCAGTATCAGGATCTTGAAAAGAATCTGCAAGAAAATGCATCGATGCCGCAGAAAGAAGCAGATGGAGGAGTGAGGCAGAGCACAGCCCTGGCATTTACATGAGCTTCGCAGACCTTTCTCTCATGTTCCCTACAGTAAACACAGGTTCTCTTTCATCTCAGGCCCATTCACTACTCTCAACTTGCGTAAAATGCGTAAATGGTTGCATTATTTATTAAGATTTACGGGTGATTTTCAGAGAGCAGCGATCATAGACAGCAACAGAGCAAACGTTGCGGTGTAAATAGACGATCTTTGACCGATTGCGTTCAATTTCAAATTGAACAGCAAACCGTAACCACTTATTGGTAGAATTATGAACTGTTTCTCATACATTTACAGCTTTAATCTCGAAGTCTGTGAATATTTTCTCTCAATCTGACTCCGTCTTAGAATTTCCCCCTTGTGCAATGGTTTATTTATCCTTATTTTATATGTTTTTCCGAACCGGAATGCTTGCTGCCCTCCTGTGGTCTAAATAGTAACTACTTGGGTAGTTACCATGTTTAACCACAGGATGGGAGCAAACAATGCAAAGCTACCGTAAACGACTACAATACAACAGGAAACAGAGAGTATGTTGACAATAAGATAAAAGCAGACTCTTTCGCAATAGCAGTCGGTGTTTGTTGACAGCCACACCACTGAACTTGACACTACGGTTGTAGTTTGGCTGTGTTGTAAACACATACAAACTGCGGTGCTGTACAAGGGCCATGGGTGGACTTTGGGGGTCTCACGGCTGCTGTTTAGCCCCGACGGAGCTTTCGTTTCTGTCACTGAAGCCTGAGCTGGAAGGGAATGCTTTGAATTTATTTATTTTTTTGATGTTCATGAAAAGGTGTGATATTTTCAATTTTATTACCTATCCAGTAAAAAAAACAAAAGTCAAAAAAATAATAAAAAAGACATTTAATTGTTTCACTTTCCGAACTACAAAAGCAGCACGGCTCAACCTCAAATCCAAACCTTTTCCTTAATGTTTCTGCTGCTCGATTATATCCATTAATAATTTTAAATTTCATTTCTTTGCCTTATGGAGTGATCACCCTTTTCTAATATTTTGTAAATGACTTTATAATTTTATAGACTGGAATAGCTTTACATTTGAATTGAGAGTTTGAATTGAGATTGAATAATGTATATTCATCAGGTCAGCCACAAACATTATTTTCTTATCACACCATTTTTGATTGAATAAGGTTTTCCTATTTGATGTAATTGTTCTGTTGTTCCACAAGGTGGCGCTATGAGGAATAAAATTGTGTGCAAATAAAATTTTCCAGTATCTTAACACTTGTTCATGAAACTTTTGAGTTTCAAAGGTAATTTTGTCACTTCAAAATCAAAACATTTTAACAAAACATCAAGTCCTCCTACATTTTAAAATATATTTTTAGGGATATGAAACCAGAATGATTCAGTTTGTGAAGGGCTGGACGTAGCCTCAGACGCATGACGCACTAACCAAACTACAATACGCAGTAACGACAATAGGCTAAATACCATAAAATACACTTCGTAGTAGCCTCCCCCTGGCCCCTCCACTCCCGGTGATGCCCGTCCCTTTAAATTTTAACAGTTAAATTCAATTTTGAATTTACCCCTTTGAATTTCCTTATTTTTCCGAACCGGAATGCTTGCTGCCCTCCTGTGGTCTAAAGTAGTAACTACATGTGTAGTTATCACGTGTCACCACAGGGTGGCAGCATACAATGCAACTCTCCATTTTAGTTTGCTCTCATCCTGTGGTTTCAAGTAGTAACTACATGTGTAATTATCACGTGTCACCACAGGGTGGCTTATGATGAGATGATGGAGTAGGTAGCTCAACCAATCCCTAAGCAAATTGTCCCGCCCTCATCTCCACTTGTATTAAACTGGATGGACGACTCGACTTCCTGTTTGCCAGTTGGAACATCCGCGATGAGGAGACGGATTCAGGAGCAAACATTTGGTAAAAACTGCTTTTTTATTAACAATGTCGCTTTAGTGCTCGACGTGCAAACGCATAGTTTCGGTATTTGCGTTAGCACGCACCAAGTCAAGTTGTTACTGTTGTCACAGACGCTGTTGTCGCCTGTAGTTAGCAGAGAAGCTAATGTTAGCCATATGGCCAGTCGCTAACCTTTTTGCATGGCTGCCGTCGCGTCAACTAAAAACTTGTTGAAGGCATTCGGCTGTTAGTTTTAAGGCTGTGATTGTAGTGATGGTGATTGATTACTGATGATTACTGCTGTATTTTTTCCTAATAATGTGTTGTGTTCCTTTCTGTGTTTCAGATGTCCACCCTGACACATTACTGAAGCTTCTTGGAGAGCATGTCTTAATTTTGTTTCTCTTATGTTCAAATAAAAATGCTTGTTCATATCTGGGTTTGTGTACTTTTCATTAAAAACTGAATAAGAAAATGTCCTTCACTTCTTTAATTATATATTTTCTTTGCTGCCTCCCCCGTCTCTCTGTCACACTCTGTGACAGGGGGGTTGCACTTTTTTTTTTTAAGTCGACTGTCTCTGTCAATAAGTCAAATCTAAGTTCGGAGGACTGATTGTTGTCGGACTCGGTGGCGGAGTGGTTATGCAACTGGTCTGGCGATGCTGTGGTCGCGTGTTCAAGTCTTGTGTTTGCTTTTGTCTTTAGTTCCATAAAAACACTTTGGAACATAGATAAAACATTGATAACATTTTGATAACACTTAACAATGAATTAAAAGAAACACAAGGAATTAAGTAGATGCATTAAAAAAACACTTAGAAACAAAAGGACGAATACGGAAAAAAACTTTTTAAAAAATTCTACAGGGCAGTAAAAGGTAATTGGATAGTCATCCCGGCAGTCCGGCTCCAGGACCGGTCGGGCCCCCGGCAGTCCGGCTTCACGCGCGCCTGAAGAAAGTTGTTTCGGGGTGCCGGCAGTCGAGCGGCTCGGCAAGGTCGAGCTGACCAACGACGAGATTTTATTAAATATATAATGTGAAAACAGATCTTCAACCATGCTATATAGACATATATATATATATATATACCTAATTCGTCCTTGCCATATCAAAACAGCACCCAACCGGATTCGAACTCGGATCGACTGAGGCTAAGTCAGTGTTTTTACCACTGAGCTAATCCTCTACCACGAGAATTCCACCACCAACATATAGTCAACCAAACACACACAGAGAGAGAGACAGGTGGAGAGAGAGAGAGAGTGCGGAGCGATTACTGGTGAGAGAGGGCAGTCTTCAGAGAAGAATTTCAAGAAACATTTCTCTCTCACCAATACAAAGTCTATGTCTCTCTACCTTTCACACTTCCTCGCTCGACCTTTTTCACCCCTCGCTTTACCTTTTTGTTTTTCCAACTCTCTGTCTATGTCTCTCGACCACTCGCTCTCTCCTCCAGCGCTGCGGCTGCCTCAGAGAAGAAGTTACAGTGATCCCCCGTTTATCACGGGGGTTACGTTCCAAAAAGAACCCGC
>JAFBJQ010000108.1:0-12482 GCA_016785345.1 Trinectes maculatus
CACTCTGTTATCAAAGAACCAGGGATTACGTTAAGTAACCCAACGTTATAAGGATAAGGCCTGGTATACTCTGCTGAAATGGTACTGTTTTCAAGGTATACTGGCCATATTTAAAATTAAAAAAAAGAATTAGAATAATATTTAATATACAGATGTAAGAACAGGGTAATTTTAAGGGTACTTTATGTAATATGAAGTATTTTGTTGATTGTACAAATTCTATATTCTTCTTTCCTGCAGTCATCATGCTTACTGTTGCTTTTTACTCTGGATCTTCCCTCTAACAGAATCAGTAGAAGACATTCCATCTGTCAAAAAATGCATTCAGCAAGCCACATCTCAAGCCAGCAAGCTGCTGCAGCCTTACAACCATGACTACAAAAAGCTAGAGGTCAGTGAATGCAACTCCATTACCTGCTTATGCTGACCAGGATATTCCCACCCATGTCACTAGACGGGCTCAGTACTATAGACATAAAACTTTAGTATTTTATGCTATTGAATTGTTGATTGTTCAACACGTCTTCAAATATTTTATACTGCAATTTTTTGAAAACATAAAATTAAATATAACTTTAACTGTAGGCACGTCTTACTGACAGTTGTGTTCATACATTTTCGTGTTATTATATGCTGATGCCATATTCTTAGCATCCATGCCTATATAATCCCATTTCCATTTCAGAACTTCAAAAACTTTTCAATTCCGCAACGGAAACTCTGGCAAATTGTCTTCATTGCAAAATAAAAAAAATAAAAAATCAGCAAATAAAAAATCAGCGGTTCAATCTCATACAGCTAAATGTATCATGAATTCACTGAGTGGAAAAAAAAGCCTATCATCGCAATACATTTTAATAAATGAATATTGATGAAGACAGGCACACTTTATTTGAAGTTCAGTACATGTTCTGACAGCTTTATGTGTGACCTTACTCTGTCTGCAGGATTTCATCAATCAGTTGATGGCCATGGAGACGATCATCACTCGATTCCGCTCACTCAAGGCCAAGTTTTCAGTCAGTGACAGTGAAAAGGGGGAGGACACATGTGAACTACAAAAGTAAGTCTGACATATTTTTATCCCATTTTATATATATTAGTATATAATGTAAGTATATTTATTGTTCATTTGATTGTGTGAGAAACGATCAGCTTCATCATTAAATTGGAGCATGCAACTATAGTCTATGATTAACAAGATGGGCAGGAATAAGGATGAAATGAAAAGCTGGGTGAGTCTAGTAAAAACCTGGACTGTCACTTTGGCCCTTTGCCACTGAACATGTCCCTGATTAGTGGCAGCTGGAATGGAATGTGATGTGTTTGTTTTTTTCAGGTTTGTGAGCTCCCTGTTGGAGGAACCAGAGGTTGTGGTCATTGGAGGTGGCCAGGGACCAGCCGGCAGTATCATCCACAGGCTGTTTGTCAGTGCTCAAAGGGTAAGGAGCCTCATGTTCTCTCTCATGCTCCCTGTCATAACAGATGGTGTTAACTTAATGTATTTTACTCTGAGGGAAAGAACATGTGCAGTAGTCTATGATATGTTTTTCAAATAGACATATAACATTCCTGTTCAGGTTTAGAAGTGGAAGCAAAAATGTGTAGTAATGCAAATGGATTGCTTCTGGCCATCTCGCTCTCTCCCTCTCTCTCTCTCTAACACACACACACACACACACACACAAACCTTCAGTTTTGTAAAAAGTATATGAATATTCAGTATTTGACAATTGACAGCTGTTGTGTCATTTGTGTCATTTGGGACCAGTTTAAAAGAAGAAAGATCCATTTGTGTGTTTGAAATTTATTCACAAATGAACATTTTTTATTTGGATTCTTTTATCTTTTATCAAATTAAAATCCAAGCACCAAGCAAACAGACTCTGATTACAGTTGTGATATTGTAACTGACCTGGCAACTGATAAAACATTATATATAGTAGAATATATTATTATATTAAATGTCTAGTGTTACATTGTACTACATCATAGCATTACAGTTTATGTGTATGTGAATAGTTAAAGCAGGTCTGCTTACCCTCAGTCTTTTTTGTGGTACATTTTCCACTCTCGACCATGTTTTTGTTTTGTTTCTTCCCCTGGTGCTTGCATAAAGCTGACCGACTTCATCAGTGATGAGGTAACAATGAGCCAAGAGACTTTTTTTCTCCCAACTACAATATAATCCTGTACATCTATATTCCCTAAGTTACATTTCAACAACAAACACACACAAACGCACATTTAGTTGTGCATTGTTTTTATGGTTTAAAAGGTCTGTGTGCAAAAAAAGTAGTACCTTATTTTTATTAATTCTAAATATTTGTATTACCTTACTATTCCCGTACTTGTTTTTGTTCCCCCAAACATATCTTTTGGGATTATGACCAAAAAGTTCTACTTTGGTCTCATCAGACTCATCAGTGAGCAGATCACTTTTGGCTGAATAAACTTTTTAATACAGTCTCCAAAAACTGAACCCAGATTTGGTCTTTCATATATATACAGACCCTTTCCAAAAAAATAGAATATCATGGAAAAGTTGTTTAATTTCCATAATTCCATTCAAAAAGTTAAACTTTCATGGATTATAGATTCAGGGCCCACAATTTAAACGATTTGAAGTGTTTATTTGTTTATTTTTACATAATTTGGGTTTCCAGCTCATAAAACCCACGAAAACAGGAATTCAAAAAATTAGAATACTGTGAAGAAATCAGCCCAAATTTTGCAGGGCATAAATGTTTTAAACTGAATGTCACACACTAATCATCCACAAAACTCAAAGAACCTGCACAGGTTTCCCCAGGTGTCATTTAATTGCTTCAGTTTGGTTCAATTGTCTCAGTTCGGTTCAATATGGGGAAGACTAAAGACTTAACAACTGGCCAGAAGACCATCATTGATACTCTCCAAAGGATGGGTAAGCCACAAAAGTTCATAGCTAAGGAGGCTGGCTGTTCACAGAGTGCTGTGTCCAAGCATATCAACGGAAAGTCTAGTGGAAGGGCAAAATGTGGCAGGAGAAGATGCACCAGCAAAGGAGATGATCGTGCGCTTCAGCGGATTATCAAATTGAGAAGATTCAAGAATCTGGCAGAGATCCAGAAAGAGTGGAATGAGGCGGGAGTTACAGCTTCAAAAACCACCACATTCAGACGCTACAACTGTCGGGTTCCTCGGGTCAAGCCACTTCTGAACCTTAGCCAACGTAGGAAGCGTCTCAACTGGGCCAAGGAGAAGAAGGACTGGACTGGTGGCCAGTGGTCCAAGATCCTCTTTTCTGATGAAAGTAAAGTGTGCCTTTCATTCGGGAATCAAGGTCCAAGGGTTTGGAGGAAGACGGGTGAGGAACAGAACCCAAGCTGCTTGAGGTCCAGTGTGAAATATCCACAGTCAGTCATGATTTGGGGTGCAAGGTCCAGTGCAGGTGTTGGTAAACTCTGCTTTCTTAAATCCAAGGTCACTGCAACAGTCTACCAGAATGTTTTAGAGGACTTCATGATTCCTTCTGCTGAGGATCTGTATGGAGATACAGATTTCATCTTCCAGCAGGACCTGGCCCCTGCCCATACTGCCAAAAGCACCAAAACCTGGTTTGATGCCCATGCCATCACAGTGCTTGACTGGCCAGCCAACTCGCCAGACCTAAACCCCATTGAAAATCTATGGGGTATTCTCAAGAAGAAAGTGGGGGCCACCAGACCCAACAACAAAGAAGATCTGATAGCAAGCATAAAAGTAATCTGGGCTTCCATAACTCCCAGGCAGTGTCACAGGCTGATCGCCTCAATGCCACATCGCATTGAGGCAGTGATTAATGCAAAGGGATTCCCAACCAAGTACTGAAGACATCATTTTGAAAGTACCATATTTTCATTGATTTGATGTCATCCTAATTTCTTTTTTTTTCTGCAAAAACTGAGAAGTAAATGGTGGTTTCTTCACAGTATTCTAATTTTTTGAAATCCTGTTTTCATGGGTTTTATGAGCTGGAAACCCAAATTATGTAAAAATAAACAAATAAACACTTCAAATTGTTTAAATTGTGGGCCCTGAATCTATAATCAATGAAAGTTTAACTTTTTGAATGGAATTATGGAAATTAAACAACTTTTCCATGATATTCAAATTTTTTGGAAAGGGTCTGTATATGAAAATATACAATTCAACAACCCCATTTGTTTTTTTTTTAAATTTTAGCAGTTGCATCATGCTTTTCAAACTACATACAGACCCTGTTATAATCTCTATATATTCTAGAAGTACTGGGTGTAGTTGCTCATTAGTAACTTTGCGCTCTCTCCAATTAGGCTGCCCTATTGTCACCACTGGAAGAAGACCTGGGGAATGAAAGAAAAGCGACGGGTGGAAGCAACAAAGTGCCCGATTTCCCTCCTCCGGCAGGCCGGGAGATCATCTTGCGTACATGTGTCCCTCGGCCAGCACCGTACTCCCGACCTCTGCCTCAGCGGCTTTTCTGTGTGTTGATGAGGGAGGAGTTCAGGCTGGTGGGGGCCTTCTCCACAGACACTTCCTTCTTTTAGTCCTAATGTATTTCATCTCAAATCATACATGGGGGAACAGTTTGTGTTACAATGCTTGTTATTAATATGTAAGTCCAAACCCATCACACTGCTTTTGAGTAACCATTTCATGATAATATTTTATTAATTGCAGCAGAATCCTGTTAGCATCACTCTAATCACGTTATTTTATCAGTGGTTTGTGTTACTGATGTAGCAGTTGATGAGTGATGGTGGAACAGTAGATGGACTGATCCAAAATGAATTTATGAATGAATTTATGCTTGCTTGTTATTACTGTTCCTATATGGCGACCATGTGCATTGCAAACACTGCTGATGTTTGAGGAGGTGGGCGGTCAGTGATGGATCTTGTTGAACCTGTCGAACAGACCACCTGTTCAAGAAAGCAGTAGTCAAAGGTTCTTGTGGAGTTTTTATTCGTGCTATGAAGCTGAAGTTTCCTCGTGGAAAAAATAAAATAAAATAATAATAATAATATATAACCACATTCCACTATTTTTTCCAGGAGGTTATTAAAGCAATTAAAGATGGCTGGCTAAAGAATTGGCATCCAGTCTCAATGATTTAAATGACGACTGTAATATTTTGGCAGTAATATTTGCAAGTATACTTTGTGAGGTAATTTTTTAACCATTATACAATTGATATATTGCCGTGTCATCAGTAATATATGTTTGGACAGCTGGACACAACAAAAGACTATAAATGTTGTTGAAGGAAAATCTCAATAACACTTTGCTAGAAGAAGTTTTGATCAAAACCTCATCAGAGAAATCAACACATTGCAAACAACCTTAAATTGTTCTTAGGTTTTGTAATGTTTTGTGAATGGCAATAGATTTATTTATTTTTGGATTTTTTTTAAACCTTTGGATTTGTTTGGAGAGTTTATGTTTTGGTGTGTTTTTTTTAATCTTGTTTTTTTTTTCAACCTAACTGTAAGAATACTAAGTAGGAATAAAGTGAGTTTATTCCTACATTTTCACTTAGCATCCAAACAGGCCAGTCATGCATTTTTTCCCCCCACAGTTATCAAACAGGTTGTTTGCCTACCTTTTACAAACCATCATATATGTTATACTTTTAGCCTTCGAACATATTTACATGCTAAAAGCTTAAGTTGTAAAGTTAACAGTAAAAACATTATATATATTTTACTGTCTAAAGTTTAGACAGTAAAATATATATAGTGGAGCAAACTGTACTATACAACATAAGAGCAAATGGATTCAGTTACTTTGCACCAGTGTTTACAGATACAGACATTTAACAACCATTATGTATAAGAGGGTTACCTTTATTGTCACAAAACCACAACAGAATGTACAAAAGCAGCAACCGTTTTGTTTGTTCATTTTACATAAAGCAGCAACTTTTACTTATCATACACAAAGTTGCATGTCGTCTTGCACTGTTTAGTCTGAAGTTACACTGAATTTGTAGTAGATTACCATTCTTCTTCATGATTCACAAGCAACACTTACCCCAAACAACTAGCATCACTCCTAGACTAGAGAAACAGTAATGAGTTGATTTACAATACCATTCAAATATCTTTCTCAACAGTTATGATAATCATTTTTTCCCCTTTATAATTTTGACAGTAGAAGGGAGTTCAAGACTCGTTTTCAACACGATACAAAAAAAATCTTACTGCACAAGTTTGGTTTACTCTATCATACACACACATGTATACACAGAATTATTGACAAGAAATTGAGACCTCTGTTGACCCAGCGTGCAGATTTCCAGGAATGTATACAGTATGCATGCTGTTTTGGGATTTTATTTATTATTTTTTTGCATTCTAAAAAAATCCACATCAAATCAACTTTGGAATATAGTATTTGATTTTATATACATGATTTTAACATCCACAAGTGGTTTAAACAATCACATGTTCATCAATAAACCATCAATATAGTTTAAAGTTTATAGTCTGAGTAGTGTACATATACTTATGGTTATAATAGCAGAAACACAGCAACTAAATGGGGTATACTATTGATAAGGTGATTGTTTTTAAGGAAAGAGGTTGTGTGCTATTTATATATGCGGTGGTACCATTTACTGTTGATCATAACCACAGGAGTACTGCTGAGTGTTCACTGTGATCTCACAGCAGAGACTGAAAGTAGGTCAGAAATGTGTTTATGGTTAGCAATCAATAAATAAATAAATAAATAATCTTTTAACACTGAAAAAATATACTACAGAATAAATGTGTTAAATGTTATGAATCCTCTAAGTATAAAAATACAAAAAAGCTTGATTATATAAAACATAGATGACACTTTTCTTTTTTTTACACATTAAGGGAACACTTCAAAACAAAACTAAATGATCATATGTAAATATACACACACACACACACACGCACACACACATACATAATATGTATATGTATATATATATATATGTATATACTGCATATGTGTGTGAAGTGATTTAGGTTATTATTTTAAATTTTTGTGCTAGCTCTCAATGCTGTAGCTGAGACTACCAGTCCACAAATGTGTTACCTACATACTGAAACATCCCCCTGTGGTTTCTGTGCTGCCAATGGTATAAAAAGACACACACACACACACACACACACAGTGTCAAAATTCATATTCCCCTCCAGCAAAACTGTCAAAATGCACAGAGCCTGTGAGAAATGTATTGTCGTGCTCCACTGTACAGATTTAACATTTCAACCACCAAAACCATTACAGCTCTCCTTTTCTGATTTGTACACCCACCTAACACAGCGGCTTTAAATACTTCAACTGCATACGCATGCTGTAAAATCGATGGAAAATATTAGCTGTGTCCCAGGTTCATGCTTTGCATTAGCCGTATACAGTATGAACGATACACTAAGTCTTGGTGTAATATTCAAGCCAAGCTAAAAGCTACGCATGTTTCTATTTTGTGCAAAAAGAGACATCCATTTTTCTCCAACTGATTTATACAGAGGGGAAACAATGGAATTCTGCATGCCTCAGCATTGGTTTGAGTTGAACCATGTGGTAACAACAGAACAGGGAACCTTCTGTGCACTGGTTTGGTCTCTGATCAAGCATCAGATTCATGGATCTCATTATCCACCAGGTGGCCATCTTCTTTATACAGACAGCTTCTAACACCTGCCATTGGTTTAGCTAGTAAACAGTGCTGCATCGTATCCGTATCTGTATCAGTATCCACAAAGAGGTTCGAGGTGTGAGTGCTCCCCAAGCTTGAGCTTGAACCAATCTTAACATCTCCCACACATTTATGGAAGAATTCATTCATTCATCTACCTTGATAGAAAACGTGAAGTCATTTTGGCACCTTTAATATTTCCTATATTGATCACTGTGTATTGGGATCGAAAGTATTTTGTTTAATCTTCAGATATAGTGGATTTTTAAAGTAAATTAAAGATCAGGTAGAATAAATCAATATGTAAACAAACGATCTCACTTTTACTCTGTTAACAAGCTACTGTTGTGATTTAACTTCAGCCTCCCCAGTGTGATAGGTTCGTGATCCGAAACTGACATCAAATAAAAAAGAAGTTTGAATGACAAAAGCTGATCCCTTTTTATGTTTGAACTAGGAGTCCAAATGATCCGAGTACTCACTCCTCACATAATTAGTCCAGCTGGGACCTGAGAGACCTAAGAAACAGACAGAGGATGAAGAGAGCGAAGCAGGATCGAGAGGAAGTACAAAGTGGAGGGCCAGCCAGCGCAAAGACCAAAACATGATGGCAGGAGAAGCAGCGGAGGAAAACTGATGGGCGGCATTACAGCATTTCAGTGGCAAACGTTCAGCACTGCCCCAATACCAAGCAGGCGGGACCGGGAGGGGGGGCAAAACAATGCCAACAAAATAATAATAATAATAATAATAATCACAGTCATGAAAACAAGAAGCGGTGAAAGGAAGAGGGGAAGAAAAAAAAAGACAAAAATAAAAATTTATAGATAAATATATTGTAGGTTTCTGTTAAATCTCAACTGGGCGTCTAAAAGATGCGAGACTGTCGTCGGGAACGTCGGGAAATACACTCGGATCTGCTGATTAGCCACTGGGGCTGTCAGGTTTTGGTGCAATGGCCTGACAGGGAGGAGGAAAATATAAGGCACTTGATTAGGCTGTAATACAACACACACACACACACACACACAAAGGAAACAAAGAGTGACTGAAAGGAGAGGAAACAAGGGAAGGAGAAAAGACAAAGCAATTAGGGTAAAGAAAGAGGAGACGGGGGCGGGCGGGGGGGGGGTGGGGGGTCCTTAATGCAGTGAAGAAACAAACCAACTTGCACAACAACCATAACCTGACTGGCCCCTGCTACCCTTCCTCCATTCTTATTATCTTATATCTTCATTTCCACCTCTCTTTTAACTGAGACTTTATAATCCTGGATTTCATAAGAGAGCCGCTAAGCAGCAACCTTCCACTGAACTCAAAAAATAACAGTATGAAAATAACAACAAAAAAATAAAAAATAAATAAATAAAAGTATGAGTAATCTAAAAATTTAAATTTAAATGAAGTGTTTGGGCAAATTATTCTCTTATTCTGTAGTCTAATAGCTTTTCCAGGAAACAACAGGTATTACTGTATCATAATAACCCTCTGTTTGGCAACATTATCATGAACCACAAGTTCACCCCTGACTCCAAAATAACATCTGATCTATCGAATAACAAACAAACAAAAAAAATACTAGTAATACTGTACTAGTAATACTAGTAAAGCCAAATAGATCCCTGACATTGTTATACAGACATCTTTACAGCCACAGACTACAGATGGGAAGTTGCTGATACTAACTTTGATACATCTAATTAAATTCTAATAATAGACGAAACAAAAGTGAGACCATTATTTTGAGGTTCATGTACATGGGTAATCACTTGAATGTTTTTTGATTAAAACTATTCTTTTAAAACGATTAAAATGATCTCTGGCTGTCCAATATTGTTTGGACAAAACATACATAGTGAACAAGTATCATCACACGACCTGGAGATGATGTCACAACACAGAGGCAATGATGTGTGTCGATAGATCTCGATTTTTAAAATAAAGCAACTCACTGATTATCTGTCACAGGAATCAAAAACCTTCCTTGGGAATTTCAAACACTGACGTACTCTTAGGGCAAAAAAACCAAAAGTCGAAACGAGGGTAGATCCAGTAACTCAAATGTCAAAACACATCAAGAACTGGTAAAACCAAGGTGCTTAATGATAGTTCTTCTCATTTCTGTGCAATCTCATATCACCTGTAGGTTGTGTCTATACAGTTTTTCTTATTTCAGAGAAGTCGCAGGGGGAAAGGTCAGAGGAGAGGGGCTGTCAAGACTCCATCAGAGGTGGAGTTTTAGAAGTGGAATACCTGCTGCTGGCTCTGGACTTTGGGGAAATCCTCTTTCTGCTTGCGGGCTTTGGGCCTCTCCAGGCTGCCTTGCTGAAGGTTCTTGAGCCTGGCTGCGACAGTGGGACCCTTCGTTGGCTCTGGGGAGTTACTGCTGCTCTGTGAGACACGGGTGACATTTTGATCAAAGTTAAAAACCCAAACCATGACTAACACGCCCACATCAGTGGCGTCCGGTCATTCTGATCTTAAAAACGAAAGTTTGTCGGTTTTTACTTATGTCTTTTATTTTTTTTAAATTTCTGCATATCATCACATTTACCACCATGGTCATTTTGAGTGCGTGCGGACTCATTGCATATCACTGCATCAGTTACAGGCTTGTACGATGACAAAAAAGGAAAGAAAAGCTGCAATAAGAAGAAGAAGAAAATAAAATTGTCATGTTTTTGTGTTTTTCTGCCCTGTGTGGTTTTTGGTATTGGCTCTTGGTGTTTTTGTTGTTTTCGTTCCCCCTCCTTTCTGTTGTCATTCTGCAGGGCGTGTGTTGTGGCTGGAGGCGGAGCCGGTCTCTCATGGGAGCAGCTGATGAGACTCACCTGTTCTGAATTAGGTGGTCAGTCTGCTTCTTAAGCAGGGTGTTGTCTTCACTTCGTCGCTGGATTATTCCGTTCCATACGTCTCCTGTCTCGTCAGCTGCTACCTGGACCAGCTCTGCCGCATTGGTTTTTGCCACAGTACCTTTTTGTCTTTTGCTCGCTCTATCGTCTGGTGACGTAGAGTAGTTTTTTGTTATCAGGACCTTTAATAAAGTAACTTGTTACGCCTGAACTCTTGTCTGCATCCTTTGGGATCCAGCCCCGCCATACCCTGACAGAATAATCCAGCCAACAAAATGGATCCCGCAGATGTGGACTGGGTTAAGTCGGCCTTACAGCACCACGGCAGCAGAATGGGGCAAGTTGAAACCGCGCTTCAGGAGGTCATAACGCGGGTTGGTCAGCTGTCCATCGGTGTCTCTCGGCTCGAGGACCACGCCACCTGCCTCGCCACTTCTGTTCCTGACGCCCTGCAATTTCAGCCTCCTGCTTCTGGCAGTTCACCTCCAGTACCTGGTTCCGGCTTATCGGCGGCGGCTGCGGCTTCGGGTCCAGGTTTTGTTACTCCCACTCACCGCGAACCGCACATTCCTACACCAGATAAGTTCACAGGACATTCTGGGGACTGTAATCGGTTCCTCTTTCAATGCTCCCTAGTCTTTGATCAGCAGCCATTTACCTACAGCACAGATCAATCTCGTATCTCCTTTATCTGTAGTTTACTTTCCGGGAAGGCAGCCGACTGGGCTCTCGCCATTAAATCTAACCACTCACAGATTTTTCATGACTACCTAGCATTCACAGGAGAATTACGGAAAGTTTTTGATCATCCCTTTAGGGGAAAGAAAGTTGACAATCGACTTCTTCAGTTAAAACAGGGTGCACTCTAGCCATTAGGTTAGATCACCGCCTGAGGGAGAGACAGAGGGAGAAGGGTTTTTCCCGTGTTCACAGCAGGGAAAGCAGTAAGACCCGAAGCCCAGCTCAAGCCTCTTCCTCTCCTCTGGTTCCAACCGCCGAACCCAAGGAACAGCTCCGTGCAGCTGATTCAGCGCCCGAACCCATGCAGCTGGGGAGAGCTCATCTCACGTCAGCAGAGCGCGCCCAGAGGAGGAGGGATTACCTCTGCTACTACTGCGGCCAGGCTGATCATCTCCTGGTTTCCTGTCCCCGTAAGCCAAAAGAGGAGGCTCACTCGCTTTGAGGGAGGCGCGGGTGAGCCAGGGGTCTTCAAACTCATTTCTCCCTCAACAGGTGATTCTCGACGGTACCTTGTCCTGGGAACATGGCACTGCTACTTGTGAGGTACTCATTGACTCTGGGGCAGACGATAATTTCGTTGATCACGACTTTGTGAACTTAAACAAAATTCCAATTTTACCTTTGTCTTCTCCTAGAGAAGTTTTTTCTTTGAATGGGAAATTATTATTTTCTGTCTCCCACAAAACTCTGCCCCTGTCTTTACGTGTCACGGGAAATCACGTTGAAAAGATTAGTTTGTTTGTGATTCCTTCGCCATCTGCACCCGTTGTACTAGGGTTGCCGTGGTTAAAGACCCACAATCCTCAAATTGATTGGTCCAATTTTTCCGTTGTTAATTGGAGTGTTTTTTGTCATACCCACTGTCTGCACTCAGCCGTCCCTAGTGTTTTGTCTTCCCCCTCTCCTTCACCCATTGATCTGTCCTGTGTGCCCGAATCATATCATGACCTAGAGAGGGTATTTAGCAAAGATCAAGCCCTCTCTCTGCCACCTCACAGGCCTTATGATTGTGCCATTGACTTTGTTCCGCAAGCCAAACTCCCCTTTAGCAGACTGTACAAACTCTCACAGCCCGAGCATGCTGCCATGGAGAAGTACATAACCGATTCCCTTGCTGCCGGACTTATTCGCCCATCCACTTCTCCCCTTGGTTCAGGTTTCTTTTTTGTTGAGAAAAAGGACAAGACTTTAAGACCCTGTATAGACTT
>JAFBJQ010000108.1:12599-25099 GCA_016785345.1 Trinectes maculatus
CCATCTCGTGCGAATAAGGGAGGGAGACGAGTGGAAGACTGCCTTCAACACGCCTATTGGACATTTTGAATATTTGGTGATGCCCTTTGGACTAACTAATGCTCCTGCGGTGTTTCAGAGTCTGGTGAATGATGTCTTGCGTGATATGTTGGGGCGATTTGTGTTTGTTTATATTGATGACATTTTGATTTTTTCTCGTACGTTAGAGGAACACATCCAACATGTAAGATTAGTTCTCCAAAGACTCCTGTTAAACCGATTGTTTGTTAAAGCTGAAAAGTGTGAGTTTCACAAGCCATCTGTTAGCTTCCTTGGTTTTGTGGTAGAGGAGGGTCAGCTTAGATCCGATCCAGCTAAAATTCAGGCTGTGGTCGACTGGCCTCCTCCAACATCAAGAAAAGATCTGCAACGTTTTCTTGGATTTGCGCATTTTTATCGCAGGTTCATAAGAAATTATAGTTCGGTTGCAACACCTCTTACACGCCTCACCTCAGCCAGAGTTTCATTTGTTTGGTCTCCCGAAGCCAATAAGGCTTTTGAAACCCTTAAGAATTTGTTTGTGAATGCACCTGTGTTAATTCACCCAGATCCATCTCAACAGTTTGTGGTTGAGGTTGACGCCTCTAATTCCGGGGTTGGGGCCGTCCTCTCTCAGAGATCTAAGGGTGACAACAAAATTCACCCCTGTGCCTTTTTCTCCCGTCGCCTGACTCCCGCTGAACGGAACTACGACGTGGGAAACCGTGAGTTGCTGGCTGTGGTTTTGGCGCTACAGGAATGGAGGCATTGGCTGGAGGGGTCCACTCATCCGTTCGTGGTTTGGACAGATCACAAGAACCTCGCCTATCTGCGTTCAGCCAGATGACTAAATTCCCGCCAGGCTAGATGGGCTCTGTTTTTGGACCGTTTTCAGTTTTCTATTACCTATAGACCTGGTTCACGCAACATAAAACCTGACTCTCTCTCTCGACAGTTTTCTTCTCAGGGTGAGGAAAGGAGGGAGGAGACGATACTACCTGCTGCATGTGTGGTTGGAGCTGCCAGATGGGAGGTGGAGCAAAAGGTCCAAGAAGCTTTAGATGGACTTACCCCTCCGGATGGCTGTCCTCCGAACCTTCTTTTTGTCCCTGTGGGGATTAGATCTTCTGTGCTCCAGTGGGGACATGACTAAGCTCTCCTGCCATCCTGGGGTCCACAGAACTACCCAGTTCATCAAACAGTGATTCTGGTGGCCGTCCATGAACAAAGACATAAAGGACTACGTTTTGGCCTGCTCAGTCTGCGCCAGGAGTAAGGCTTCTCACCGTGCCCCCGCTGGTTCCCTTCATCCTTTGCCTATCCCACACCGTCCATGGTCTCATATTTCAGTTGATTTTATTACGGGTTTACCTTCCTCACAAGGTAACACTGCCATTCTCACAGTTGTTGATAGATTCTCAAAGGCCACTCATTTTATTCCTCTGGTCAAATTACCTTCTGCTCTGGAGACCGCCAATGTACTTGTTTCTCATGTTTTTCGGATTCACGGTCTCCCTTTTGATATTGTTTCTGACAGAGGTCCCCAGTTCGTGTCTGCCGTTTGGAAAGCCTTTTGCAAAGCAGTGGGGGCTACGGGGAGTCTGTCATCGGGCTACCATCCACAAACCAACGGTCAGACTGAGCAGGCCAATCAAGACCTGGAGGCGGCTCTTCGTTGTGTTGCGCATCAACATCCGGCATCTTGGGCCGTCCACCTCCCTTGGGTGTAATATTCTCACAACTCTCTGGTCAGCTCCGCCTCAGGTGTCTCCCCATTTATGGCCTCCCTTGGTTACCAGCCTCCACTGTTTCCAACTCAGGAGAGAGAAGTTTCAGTACCCTCGGTCCAGCACCATCTCCGTCGAGCTCATCGAGTCTGGCGGGACACCCGCTCTGCCCTGTCCCGCACTATGGAAAGAAACCGGACCATAGCTGACCGTCACCGAACTCCCACTCCAGTCTATCATCCAGGACAACAGGTATGGCTTTCAACTCGGGACCTTCCTCTTAAAACTGCTTCTCGTAAGCTGTCTCCCAGATACATCGGCCCCTTCGCCATCGACAAATGTATCAACCCGGTGACTGTCAGGCTCAAGCTCCCCCCTTCGCTGAACATTCACCCTGTGTTCCACGTCTCCCTGGTTAAGCCTGTCAGGACCTGCGCCCTCTCCCCTCCGGCCGATCCGCCTCCTCCACCTCGTCTCATCGATAACCACCCAGCTTACACCGTAAAGGACATTCTGGATGTCAGGCGACGGGGTAGGGGGTTTCAGTATTTGGTGGACTGGGAGGGGTATGGCCCTGAAGATAGGTCTTGGATATCCCGCAGTCTTATCTTAGATCCTGATCTTCTTAAGGATTTTTATGTTCGCTTTCCGAACAAGCCTGGTAAGACGCCAGGTGGTGGAGGTCCGTTGAGGGGGAGGTACTGTCATGTTTTTGTGTTGTTCTGCCCTGTGTGGTTTTTGGTATTGGCTCTTGGTGTTTTTGTTGTTTTCTTTCCCCCTCCTTTCTGTTGTCATTCTGCAGGGCGTGTGTTGTGGCTGGAGGCGGAGCCGGTCTCTCATGGGAGCAGCTGATGAGACTCAACTGTTCTGAATTAGGTGATCAGTCTGCTTCTTAAGCAGCGTGTTGTCTTCACTTTGTCGCTGGATTATTCCGTTCCATACGTCTCCTGTCTCGTCAGCTGCTACCTGGAACAGCTCTGCCGCATTGGTTTTTGTACCACAGTACCTTTTTGTCTTTTGCTCGCTCTATCGTCTGGTGACGTAGAGTAGTTTTTTGTTATCAGGACCTTTAATAAAGTAACTTGTTGCGCCTGAACTCTTGTCTGCATCCTTTGGGATCCAGCACCCGCCATACCCTGACAAAAATAAGAAGAATCGCTAGGCACATAGAGGCAGCAGAAAAGTAAATGTCAGCAGAGTAATAATATAATATATATTATTCACCTAAATATTATATATTATTCAAAAGCATATAGCTGTCATGACCTTGAGGTCTGCTTCTGTTTTGTCATTGTTCTGTGTCTACGTTGTTTTGTGGCTTCCTGTTTTATTTTAAAATCAAACATTCCCCTCGTTCTCAGTGTCACTTCCTCCTGGGTCTGATTGTCTTCCACATCCTTATTGCCTTCCCATTACCTTGTGTGTGTACATACAGTCTGCATTTCCTGTTGGTCTGTGCCAGTTTGTCTTGTACCATGTGTTAGTTAACCAGTGTTTTTCCTATGTCTTGTCTTTGGCAGGTTTGAGATTTTGTAGTTAATTAGCCAATGTTGTGTCTTGTGATTTCTTTGTTTGTTTGTTTGTTTGTTTCTTATTTCAGCATCCTTTTCATTTACCAGAGTTCTTCCCCTCACAAGATTGATTTTCCTTTGTTGTTTTATCCTGGTAGGAGAGGGGCTTGTTTGCTCTTTGTGCATAAAGACTGGTTTAACTTCCTCTCTGGAGTCATACAATTGGGTCCAAGTCCTTGTTCTGTTGTGACAATAGTATTGTATACAATGTTGTAGCTGAGGTTTATTGTTTGGTACATTTGTTACCAGGAGATTCAAGTAAGAGTTTTTGATAAATGATGGCGTCTTGTAAACGTTGAAGGGCCAGTAATTAGCATAACACAGAATTAATTATAGCCTAATATATTCCTTTTTTATATTATATAAACTGTGTGTAATGTGTGTAGAGCAGCCATCTTGGATTTTGACTGTCTGCCACAACCACTGCATTAAAGAGTTAAGATAGTGAGTTTAGTTTTTCATCACTTAACATCTAAATTGATTTGGGGATCAGGAAAAGAAAAATGTGAACATACCTTTTATTTTGGAAAAACAGCTATACTCCATTTACACCTGTCTGTTATCTTAATTTGAAAAATAAACAGGAGTTTCAGCCAAATCATCAAGTCCACCTGGGAATCCAGACATCATGAATGACATCATGAATTGGTGTTTTATCAGTACAACAAATAAAACCAAACTCTCTTACCTCCAGCTCTGCGATGATTTTCTCCTCACTGTCCTCATCTGGAACCGCAGATGCTGCGATTACAGGTGGCGTTGAGGCAGGTCTCGGGGTGTCACATGGGGTCCGCCTCAGCTTCACAAGTGTTTTGGGCAAGTCACCATCATCCTCCATCTTAAAATGACAAAATTTTAAAAAAAAAACACTTCCAAGTGAGCTTTCACACATAAAGCAGGAAACCTATTTCAGTGTTGTTTTTAAACTTTTATTCAAAACCACTGTTTCTTTATCAAAAGAAATATATTATTTATTAATTTAATAATGTTTTGCTGATATATAGCACGATGCCTATTTAAATGAGAACAAGCAGTGGCATTGTTGTTCATCCTCCTTCCAACTAAAAAAGGTTCTTCCTGATCACGCAATACCAAAAGCTGGTCTGGTCCCCAGAGAGACCTGAGTACAACATAATGGATTAGACCTTTAAGCCTGTGGTGTCAGCTAGCTCACATGTTATCAACAGTCCCAATAGCACCTCACCTTCAGATTCTTAGAGTTGACATTGCCCTCTCCGGAGCGACTGGTGCCGAGGCCGTGTGCTGATGGGAAGCTTCGTCGTGGTGGAGGTGGTGGCGGAGACTTGGATGGTTTCTCTGTACGGTATCTGGCCACATTGAGGTCAACTTGAGACAGAGGACAACACATCAGAATGTTAGAACGTAGAGTAAAACCTTTCAACGTTAACCTTGTTCTTTCACAACTATGATCAACACCTTGAAGCAGATTGTCTCGAATTCACAATACACAGCTTCCAATCAGACTGAAGCCAAGATGTTCGATACATGCTGTACCTAAGAACCTTCTTTTTTACCATTAATGCCTCTTGTCGCTAATTTGCTAATTTAAATAAAATAATAATAATAAAATAATAAATGTATATCTCTTTTATGCTACAGATGATTAACAATCTCTGCTTAATTTAGCATCAGGTTGAAAGCAAAAACACAAATAATAATTATTTATTTATATAATTGTAAATAAATTCAGGCGTCAAGATTATGTTTTTTTTTTAATTTATATTTTAATTTTAAAATTAAAAGAACAGAACCTGCTGTTCACACTCACCAGACCCTCGATGACCTAAGACCCCCTCCATGCTATTAAGCTTCTGGGCCGCCAGCTGCACTTTGCCGAGCTGCTGGTCCCCACTCGGTGTGGGAGTTGTAGTCGTAGTAGTGGCTGTGGTCCCAGTGGTGGTGGTTGCAGTAGCAGTAGCAGTAGCAGCAGTGGAAAATATTGGGATGGTGATCTGGGGCTTGGGGGGGACTGCTGGCTTGTTGATGTGCCTGGCAGCAAAGTCAAGGTCCGGGAGGGCTTTCATGAGCTCAGCTTGGGTCTCCTCCAGCAAGCGATTGATGTCCTGGGCACTAAACTGGGTCAAGCTGGCCCGTTTCTCTTCCCAGTCCCGCTCCGCTGCCTGACATATACAGTATATACAGATACAGACACATTATAGGATAGACATGCATACCATACAATAACATACTGGACACTCATACCTTTCTAACATCACATAGGCAACTGGCATTATAAACAAACCTGCTGTTTGCCTTTTACCTTTATATGCAATTTCACTGGCTTCTTACCATTTGTCTGATCTGACCATATTTATAGTGTTGAATAACATGCATGTGGTGTTAGATCATACATGACACAACTATAATTAACAGCTGATTACCAGGCGGACTTCAGCTGATACAGACTTATCAGCAGGACGACGATTTGCCAGCTCATCGAGAACTCGATTTCTGAAGGTCATTGAGGGCTGGATGTCCTGCTCAGGGCCTAAGGTGTCGGCGTCGCCAGTGGGCACTGGCATCCAGTTGGCCAGGCCAGTGCTGGTACTGAGGTCGGTGAGGCTGAGCGGTGGACTGTGCAGGATGTCCAGGTCTGAGCTGCGACTCGCGTCATCAGCTCTTTTTGGTTCTTGGCTGGAGACGTCTTCAGGGTCCTTCCACACAGCCTGCGTGACATGTCTGTACATATAGGAGGAATACAAAACGCTACAATACACAAAGGCACAGGGTTCAGGGGTCATGAGGTCATCCAAATGAATAAAACAGAGTTGTACATTTTGTGTGCTCCATGAAATGGGGACATTTATATACTCATACAATAGTCCTGCTCCTGGTTTCTTGACTCATTGGCTTTACTTTGTGTCTTCAACATCAATCAATCAATCAATCAAATTTTATTTGTATAGCCCATATTCACAAATTGCAATTTGCCTCAATGGCCATCAAAAGCAGTAATTAGCCAGCGTTGTTTATTAAAGCTTTCTGGTCCACAACAATGAAGAACCTTTTGTTTTTCTGTTTTTTGGTTTTCAAACAATTAAAATACTTTGTAGTCTTGAATTTTTAAAAGGCTAATTAAAAATCCATTCATCCACACACACACACACACACACACACACACACACACACATTAAAAGGAGTCAAATTAATGATGCAAGGATTTAAGGATATGAATGATGAAATTAATATATCATAGCAACAATTCAAAAGGAACTTCTTTAAAATGTAACACATGCCTACACAGAATTAGACTCTTGACAACATTGTTGTAATACACTTTGATAAAATAATCATCTTTCCCAGCTGCTGCCTGACAAACTCACTCTGACCACAACATCTCACCATTAACTGCATCAGCAATATTTACAGTGAGAGTCTGTGTCTTCTGTAAATTCCCTCTGATGGATCTCTCAGTATTCAGACAGCAACTTAGGAAATTATTCACTAACCGATACTATGCTCATTTTTTGTCAAATTAAACAAGATGGATAAAGTGCAGAAGAAGTACATTTGTGTTGAAATGTTAACCCTGAAGCTTAATCTGGAACGTTCTCCAACTCGAATCCGTTTGAACAGGTAGATAGGAAAAAACGGATCTCAAAACTGCAAAGAAGCTTTCTGCTGCAGGAAAAATTAAACAGTGTCCAGTCATGGAAACTCACAATAAAACATGCATAGGAAGAGAAACCTGCAACCTGGTAAATAATCCAATCATGAGTGAAGAAAGGGAGCGTTGGAGTGCTGGATGTGTGTGTGTGTACCTGCGCAGTGTGCTGAGCGCATCCGTCATGGTATTGCAGCGCTTCAGCAAGGCGTCCAGGCGGAGAGGCTCCTCTTTTAAGAACTTCACAGCTTCCACCTCCACCCGCAGCACCACCCGCATCTTACTCTGCAGGCTGGGGAACTGGTCTGCAGGGGAGAGATAAAGGATGGAGGCTGAGTACGAGAGAGGAAGACAGAACAAATAGGCAGGAATCTGTCTCTGGTGCAGCTGCTGAAGGCAGAGGATTCTCCCAGTCATATCAGGACACCTTGGGCTAGGGTTCAGTGGAGGTCAAAGGGTGAGCTAGACATACAGCAGGGGGGTTTTTCTCTGTCCATGTGCGGACGATTCAGACCAGATAAGAATAGATAAGATCAAATAAGATAAGGTTGCTTTTACTTTCACTTCTGTGTGGGGTGGGATCGTGAGAGGGATAAAGTGTATATTGTGTCATATTGTACTGTGGTGCTGTTCTGTTACTTAGAAAGTTGCTTACAACTAAAAAAAAAACAACCTACCAACAACAACAACAAAAAAAAAAAAAAACAAAACAAAAACTTTGCGATTGTGGTGACCGGGGCTGCCCTGAAGATAACCTGATGTTGAGCATGATGACCAGAGAGCAAGATCGCCCTTTGTTTAGAATCTCTTCAACTGCAGGTCTATCTGCTTTGATATGTATGGACTTGCTAGATCTTTTGTGCAGCTATGAGAATGTGGTAGAAGTAAACCATCACAATCCATTAGAGCCACAGGAGCTTCCACGAAAAGTTGGATGTTTTTTGCGTCCCGGGGTTAAGGGCTTCGAGGTTATATTTGGACCACGACATTAGTGCGAAATGTATGAAATCATGCTGAATAAAATACAAAATAAAAGGAGACAGAAGGAAACTAAAAGCATCTTGTTCCCACGGGAGAGGGTTACAAGTCGATCAGTCAGCTCCGTTGCTGTAAAACTGTTCTATCAGAGTCCATGTGGTGGTCACAAAAACAAAATACACAATGTTCAGTGGGGGCTCAGTGTGCATAAAGCCTGTCCTTCTCCATTATAACTGGTAACGATAGAGATAAAGACGAGATTACCTCATTTAAGGGTATCCAAAAATGCGGCCGCAGACTCAGGGGTGTCAAAAAGACGAATTTGGCCTTCGTGGAGACACCGGAGGCGGGCTGGGTAGGCAAATCCGCGGTATTTATTGTGACGAGCCAGCGCTCTCCCCACCGCATCAAACTCTCGCCGCCTTCGCAGGACCTCCGCTGACAGGTCGGGGTAGAACCGTAACTGGGAGCCGCCATGGGAGATGTCGCGTTTCTTTAGCGCCGCTCTGAGCACAGCCTCTCTTTGTGAATAACGTAGAAAACGGACCAGGACGCTTCTCGGGGGCTTGTCTGGAGCCGAAGCGGGAGCCAGGGCTCGATGGGCGCGTTCAATCTCCAGCGGGGGATAATCAGCAGGCAGGCCGACTAAAGTCGGTAATGTTGTCTGGAGAAAGTCCGCAAGAGGGATGCTGCCCTCCGTTTTCTCTGGAAGGTTGATAATTTTCAAGTTTTTACGGCGACCACGGTTTTCTAGGTCGTCAATTTTCAGCTGCAGCTGCTTCACTGTTTTTTCCATGGCGGCTATGCAGGTGTCATGGGCACTGTTGCTGTCCTCCGTGGCGGAGACCCTCTCCTCGACCTCCTCCACGCGCTTTTCCAGGGCCGTCACTCGGTTAGACAGCGCCGTCAAAGAGCTCTCCACCGAAGCGACTGATGTTTTTATTTCGTTCAGCGCACCGTCAATGATGTCAAGGCGAGCGCCGACCGATTCATCCATGTCGTTCACCCGGGAGGCCACAGACTTTATTTCAGTTAAGATCTGCTCCATGGTTGTTTGATTAGTTAGCTCCGAAAAGCTAGCATCGCGTTGGCTAGCCACACTCGGGACGCATGGGGCCGCTTGTTGAGCAGTTTTCTTCTTAGTGGCGGGACCCGACGGTGAAAAAATGGGAAAATCCTTATCACGTTGCGGTCTGGGCATCTTTGAGGTATAATTCGACCGTTGATATTAAGATTACATGGAGAAAGTTACGTATTTATTTAAAGCCTGGAGCGGAGAAAAGTCTCAAGCGTCCATCTTGGTCCGGATCACGTGACCCTCAAGTATTCATTTTTTAATTTGCTCTGTTTGTGATTGTTATGCCTTTTGTACATAAGGCATGGTACCTTGCATTGTTTTCACTTCTGTGTGGGGTGGGATCGTGAGAGGGATAAAGTGTATATTGTGTCATATTGTACTGTGGTGCTGTTCTGTTACTTACAGAGTTGCTTACGACTAAAAAAAAAAAACTACCAACAACGAAAAAAACCAAAACAAAAACCTGCATGATGACCAGAGAGCAAGATCGCCCTTTGTTTAGAATCTCTTCAACTGCAGGTCTATCTGCTTTGATATGTATGGACTTGCTGGACCTTTTGTGCAGCTATGAGAATGTGGTATAAGTAAACCATCACAATCCGTTAGAGCCACAGGAGCTTCCACGAAAAGTTGGATGTTTTTTGCGTCTGTTTTGAAATTGTGGTAGAAGACGGAAATCCAATTCCAAAAAGACTGGAACTGTTGCCACATACTGTATGGGTACACTTTGCAGGCTTTGTCCCAGAATAAATCAATCATGGAGAGAGGGGATGAGCTATTGCTTTTCAAAAGGATAGGAAAAGATTCTGCATCTGGAATTATATGATCCGACAATTTCATGGTGCATCCCTGTGAGAGCCATAGTGGTGAACATCTGTAAACTAGTCATTTCCCAATTTGGGATCAATAAAGTAAATCTATCTATCTATCTATCTATCTATCTATCTATCTATCTATCTATCTATCTATCTATCTATCCTATCTATCTATCTATCTATCTATCTATCTATCTATCTATCTATCTATCTATCTATCTATCTATCTATCTATCTATTTATCTATCTATCTATCTATCCATCCATCTAGTCAATCTGAGCAAAGCTCAAGAATTATTCATGAGTAAATCCAAAGAGGTAAAAATGGGGGAAAGGAGAAGCATTGCCTTCATGGGAAACGGTTGTAGCTTGATATGTCTGGCTCAGAGACCCGGTAAGTATTTATTAATTCAATTATTTACATCATCATACATGACTGAAAAACATGCCGCAAAAAGATCAGTCAGTCAAAATCAATCAATCAATCAATCATCAAATTTTATATGTAATGACTCACAGTGCGACATCATGGGAAAAGGGTTCTGGCAGCCTATTCGTTATTGTGACGGGCTGTTTTAATAAAACAATGATCTAATATCATACAATTGGGGTGGATGTTGTCTTATATCTTTGTAATAGCCGGGCATCGCAAATTGTATGTTTCTGAAATAAAAATGACCATGAATATAACTTTAAATCTTAACGAGCTGGACAATTCGTAATCAGCGTTCCTGATTTAGTACATGTGGATTTTCCTCACTAGCAAAATCTTTGTGCTCCAGTGTTATTGAAGCTAACCATCTTTAAAACTCAGCTGCTCAGTTGTTGCCATTCAAGTGTAAAGGCACTAAACAGGGAACGCTACCTAGTGTCTGCAGTGATTAAAGCACATTTAAGAAAATAAAGGTCAATAGAGGTCATGAAAGCACACTCACTTTTAAGCTCAGTCAGCATCTCTCCCAGCATCCTCAGCTGTTCGCTCTTCTGCTCCACGTCCTGCTCTGTCACCAGACCATGATTGACGGACGAGTTCTTCTGCAGCTCCTCCACCGATTTCTCCAGGTCACTGTGGAGAACCAGCTCGCACATTCACCATCACTCATAATGTGAAACATCAGAATCACAACACTGCAGTTAAGCCAGCGATGGATGCATCTAAAATCTCCCTTCTATGCCCAGTATTTACGTGTGAACTCACTGCAGCTGCTGGATGAGCAGCTCCTCCTGGTTGAGGTACTTGAGTCTCTCCTCCTCCACTAGGAGGCGCTGTCTCTGGAGCGGGTCCTCCTGGGTGCGCATGGCGTCCAGCATCATGAGGCTGAGCTCTGACTCTGTCTGCCTCAACAGGGACAGCACTGAGTCCTGGTTCTCCAACTGAGGCACAGAATCACATGATTTCATGTGTAACCAAATGCTAATTTACACAATTTTATTATGAATGTGTGAGTGTGAATGCCCAAATATACAATGAAGTTGCCAGTCCATTACATACACCGACCTCAGGTACTACTAATAGTCATTGGCTGTGTTCATTCAGATTAGTTTAGACTCCTTGTTGTTTATTGTTTAATTAATGACAACTTTTTGGTGCATTACTGTCAAATCATATGAAATTATACTCTTCTCCTGTTGCTTAATGGCAGTTGGCAAAATACTTTTCATTGCATCACTACCACATCTGATTACATTACTGTTAGGGCCTTGTCGATTGTTGATGATGGGCAGCTGTGATAGTGGTTGGATGGGTTTGAGTTTGGGTGGCGTCCAGCAAAGGCAGGAAAGGCGTGGAGACAGTATCCACTCCCTGACTTACATTCGACCTCAGCTTTGACAAAGACATAGAATATTTTATTTCAGTAACTGAGACTAAATAGTTGACATTGGGTTGGCTGATAATCACTATGTCTGTGGTTCAGTGTGCTTGGGCAAGAGCCTGAACCCTAGAAAGGCTCTGATGACAGCATAGCTGGCAGTGTGGGAATATGTGTCATGCAGAAAGCGCTGGGTGTAAAAGAGCTGTATGAAAGTGTGTGTGAACGGTTAAAAGACCAAAGTGGTAAATAAACAGAGACTGTGTGTACCATGTAATACACAGTCACAGGGTTTTTAAACTTTAGCTTTTTGAGCTATGGGCTAAAATTATATAAATATTATAGTTATAAATTGTGTTGCTGCAAATCCACCACCTTTGAACTGAATATAATAGACGTTTACGCCAACAAACTTTCAACTTAAAGTGAATACATACAAGATCCCTGGATATACACAAACCTGCATGTTGCGCAGCTGCGACAGCTGTTTGCGGAGTGTGTTGGTGTTCTGCTGGAGGCCTTGTAGGTGGACCTGCATCTGAAGACGGGACACCGTCACAGGCTGGTGGGCCCCCGAGAGTGGAGGTGGCATCAGGGCCAAGGGAGCAGAGGGTGTCAAAGCTGCACATGTAGAAGAGCTGTTCAGTTAAGGAAGGTGTTCTTTGGTTTCCTTTGCTTTACTTTACAAAAATGGAACTGATAGTTGTGATTAACAATTTCGATAACTGTGGCGTGACAATGTCAGCTGTGCTCTGGCAGTAATTAGGATGGAAAGTCACACACATCATGCACGGCAACACAAAGAGAAAACAACTAGAAGACAATCAATAACAGAGACATGTTTTTGTTTTGTTTTTTAGAAAGTTGAAGTTGACAT
>JAFBJQ010000108.1:26284-50803 GCA_016785345.1 Trinectes maculatus
GTGTGTGTACATATATATATATATATATGTACTGCATATAGTGCAGAAGGTAGAAACTATGAACTTGTTTTCTTGAATACATTTTTCATGTGCGAATGTCATGTGTGCGTGTGTGTGTGTGTGTGTGTGTGTGTAGGGTTGTCTTACGGGCTCTCTGCCTCTGGCGCTCTGCTCAGGACCCTCTGCAGCAGTCCAGTCAGACTGGCTATCTGCTTCTCCATGGCCTCCATACGTTCCCTGCATAGACGGATGCATGGATGGATGGAGAGTGAAAGAGGCAGTTGGCATGTTCCATGTTCCCTGTGAACAGCAGCATGCATGACAGAAATTCTGTCTCACCTCGTCTCTGTCTCACCAGACAGCAGGGGTGAGCCGAAGCCTCCGGTGCCCCCTCCTTCCCCTCCAGGGCCCGCCATCAAGCAGAGCTGCTCTGGGTTGAGACCTAACCCTGCACCTATGTGACCGCGGGCTTTAGGGCTGTCTCCAAAAACGGAGGAGATCATGGAGTCCCTTCGCACACTCTGCCTGCTGGGGGAGCCACGTCCAGGCAGGGTGCCTGCATAGGAGTCCCTCATATCATGTATCTTCTGCGGGGAGGATGGCGGAGGCACCCGCAGCCCCATGGCCAACACAGACGCAGCATAGGCATCATTATAGAGGGGTCCTCCTGGCCTGTAGAGGGCACCGCTTTCCATCAGCTCCCCCTGTAAAGCGGCTGCTGAATAGGAGGTGAGCGAGCGCACCGATCCGGCTCCTCCGCCCCCTCCTCCCCCTCCACCCCCACGGCGGTACATGGAGCCGTAGGGGTCAGCTCTAGCAGGGAGAGGGGAGTGAGGACCTCCTGCAAGGTTCATCCGATTTGTGTCTGCGCCCAGAGAGTAGGGGTCTGCGTAGATCCCTCCACCACTGCGGTCATCCCCCCGCAGCAGCACCATGCTCCTGGCCCCCCCGACCTCATCATCAGGCTTTACATCCCTGCGCTCCAGGATGGCACTGGAGGAGGCACAGAACGCCTGCTGGGCGTGGTGGGGCTGGTGGAGCTGCAGCTGATGGTGGGGAGAGTGGTGGGCCTGGGAGTGTGGGTGTGGCAGGGAATGGGTGTGGTGTGGTGGGCCAGCATAGGACGAAGGCCTACCACCTCCGTACAGTAGGCGAGCACGTGATGGCGAGCCTTGGGGAGGCGAGGCAGAGGAGGAGGAATGCTGGGAAGACATGGGCGGGTTGCTGAGGCGGCGGTTGGTTGGAGAGTCCTGAGGTGCATACACCATCTCCCTCTGTGACGGAAGGAAACAACAGCAACAAAGAGACGTCCAGAGAGAGAGAGAGAGACAAAAAAAGATTTTGTCCTACATCCTGGACAGTGTTGTGGAAAATTAAACAAAATGTGGATTTTGTAAATATAAATGGTGCACAAAGAGGTTTTAATTTTACTTTTTCCTTCTTTTCCCGCTTGTTTACTAGTGTTGAAGAAATTTTTGGTGCATTCACACCAAATCCCATTACATTACACTACAACACAACATTCCCAACTCCAAACACACACCCACGCAAACAAGGTTTTTGCAATAGCACAGTTTTTCTAAGTGAAATATTGTTGCAGCATACTGGGCTATTTATTGTGTACTCTGTATACTGTAAGTTTCTGTTATTGTTACATCCCTAATATCACAGTATATTAGAAAAGAATTGAATTTCCTACTTATGGAAACATAGGCCTTCGTCACATGGTATAATATAACTTCTCATAGCTCTTTCTGTTTGTCACCATATATGTTTTTCTCTGTCTGAGCCCAGAGCTGCCTGTCACCCACCAACCAATCCGGTGTCTGTGTTTTGGTTTTAGGCTTGAAGCAGTATATACTACATTGATGGTCTGTCCATGACCAGATGCTATAATACTGTACCATAAGGATGGCCCCATAGTCCATCATCTCACAGCAGCGTTTGTTATTTTACAGTCTGCCGACATCCAGCTGAGTCAGCAGCTGCAGCGTGCTGCTGGAGCACCATCCCATGACTCACTCTCAGAGTGTGTATGAAATTTATGTCCGGACACACTGTGTAACGCAAACAACTGCTTGTATATAGAAATAACAAATGTCAGTGTTTGGCAGGCAGATAAATTTCAAGGCAACTTACAGAATGTTTTATTTGTGGGACAATATGGTAGGATGCTCTCAGCTATACGGCCAGAAAGAGACAAATGTGTGTCCCACTGCTTAATATAGGAGTCATAACCCTGTTGCTCACAGAATGGATCAGTAATGGCGAAGAAGCTGATTGGTTTTGTTTACCACCAGGATAATAGAGACCTGATGCCAAATCAGAGTCTTCCTCATTCTCTCCTGTGACAGGATGGTTCTGCATTGTTGGAAATGACTCTCACACTCATGTACACACACACACGTTGAAACGAACACACCTACCCGCAGGTCTCCATTGGCCAGGTGTGGGATGTGGTGTCCAGGGTAGGTGCTATAGATGGGCTCTTTGCAGTAAATCTTAATTACGCAGCGGTCCTGAACGTCCCGCGGATCCTCCAGCTCATAGAAGACATTCCGGGTCTCATCTTTAATGAGCAGAGCCGTGCTTGGAGACCTGACAGACAATAGTCATCAGAATAGAAAACAGAACACAAATAGTCAACGCAGTGACAAATTGCCTATTGTCTGCTAATAACCAGTGGCGTAAATCTATTTATGAATAGGTCAAATAATGACATTTTCCTTATTTATTTCCTGTAAAAATGTGTTATGGACTAAAACTTTCAACAGGATTGTTATCATAAAATAAAATCATGTGGCTTCTGGCTTTTTGGATTTTCATTATTTGCTGTTATTCTTTCCCCTTTTTCTTTTTATGTATCCGTTTACACAACTTCTGAATATTTTTTTTTCATTCGTGTTGGATATCAGGGTCGTTTAAATTTAAATTTGTGCACCAAATGATAAAAACTTGCAATCAACGAGGCAAAAATGTGATTAATAAAAGAGATGAATGAACACGCCAGATGTGATGAGTCAGCGTACCTCAGCATGGCCATGGTGAGCCTCTGGGGGAACATGTGCACAATGAGGGCCCTCAGAGTGTCCAGGCTGGTCAGCTCATGGGTCAGGTGGACCCTGCGGATCTCCTCCCCAAGCTGAAGGAACAGGATCCCTGCATTCATGAAAGAGGAGGTGCAATGAGAGATCAACCATGGGTGAAGTCAGTGGAAGAAATATTCACCTCCCAAAAGCAACAACTCAACACATGTTTTTAGTTTGGATGAGTTTTGCACATTTGCACAAACAAATACACAACCCCCCAACTCCTTCCAGCTCAAGCTCTGTGGAATTATTTCTGTATCCTTACTCTGTTTACACTAACAAAATGAAATAGTCACATAATCATGGGTATATACAGTAGAAGTATAACACACTTTAATGTCTACACTACTTCCTTTACACTATTGATTACAAATACTGTTCAGTTGAGTCTCCTCTTAACACTAAAACCAAACAATTGCCATTTTATCATTTTGTTTATGATTTATTCTGTATCACATTTGACACACTGGCCATTTTTGCCAGTCCTTTGCTTACAACAATGTTAATTTTAGATACAAAAACAAATTTTGTCTGTAACATTTTGAAACTATGGAACAATTTTCCACTTTGCAACTTGCACAGCAAATATGATACAAATAGTTCAACCAAATGTTGGTTTGATCAAATTCGTCGGAAATATTTTTTTCCCTTTTTTCCCTGGTATTGGCCTCTGGTTAAGGTCCCTGGGGGGACAAGGTTATATAATAGATTTACTAGGTCTATTGAATCCTGGATATAACTCCCAATGAAATGTTGTATAAACACTATACATTGCTGCACACATTCAGATGTTAGCATGTAAAATAAGAAAATATCATTCCAGGTCGGATTGTACAGTTAAGTATTTCGCATAACTTCCTGACCAGAAATATTCCCAATCAGATCATCCATTCTGTCCTTGGTCCTCGATCTCCATCATAGCGTAGCAAATAAAGCCTTGTGAAATTATCACCTCTAGTGTGGCTGGAAGCTGTGATAGCAACATAGACGGAGGGAAACCCTCGCCAGCCTGTGTGTAATGTACACAAAAAAGTAAAAACTAGCTTTGTAATAGAGTGGTGTTAGTTTTACTCTTTATTCACCTTTATATCACTCAGTTTTGTACATGGTGTTTACATGTTACATGTTACATGCTGTGCCGCAACCAGTATTCTCTGCTGGCGTCTGCGTCTGTGCCTAACAATTAGTGATATTTGTAAAATGATATGTTTGTCTTGTGTGCATTGTCCTCACCTGGTGCCCTCAGCTTGGCTTGGCTGCAGGAGCGGGCCAGCGGCAGGCTCTGGCGGAGCCGGTTCATGCGGTTGAAACTGATGGGGATGTCAGGCTCTGACATGATTTCCAGATTCTCAGCCGATGCAAAGGAAACCCTGTTGGCCTGGTCAGCTAGAGCCGGCTGCGGCGGGCTGAGTCGCGTCACGCGCGGCGTTCGAGTCTGTGAGACGGAAACAGGTAGTGTTTATAAAGGCAGAAAGAGCACAGATGATGGCGACGTATGTGTGTGATCACGACACAGCACAGACAAAGAGATGCAGAGATGTAGAAAACAATAGGAATAGGCAACAGCAATGTTGCATAGACTGTATAATGACCAGAGAAGGCCTGTCTGCGAGTGACAGACTGATTGCTGGGCAGTGAATGGTAGGTAGCTGCAGTATGGCTCAGTTAGCAGGAACCACTGTACTAATCTAGATTAGAGAGAGCAGCCCTGGTCAGACTGCTACCATGGTAACAGCACATGACGATGGCATGAAATTACAAATCCATTACGAAAACGGACAACTGTGACAACTGAAAAGCTACACAAAATTATTCTAATCAATTTAAAATGTTAAATAATAAATAATAACTATAACAATAATAATAACAACTATAATGCGATGATAAAAATAATAACTATTAAAAACTATTCAAATCAGTTGCTACAATAAAAGCAATGAACCTGACCACATATTGTACTGTCTACTGCAGCTGGACAAGTGGGGCTCCTTTTGGTGTTCAATAATTACAACAGCCATACCATAAGTGCCTGTAAACATTAAAGTAACTGCACTCAGTTAGGCCCACAGATACAATGCGAGGGCCAGCACTTTTACGACTCAGAATGTGTCCCTTCCATTCCAATCCATTAGTCTGCATGTCTTGTCAAGAACTGTGCTGAGACCAAAAAAATAAATGGATGAACACAAAAATGTGTGCCAGCATGTGACCAACAATAAATGGCAAAAAGGCCAGTAGGCGTGCAAAGACACAAACAGGAAGTTACGAATCCTGAAAGTTTTAAACATTACGCAAACAAAAATTAAAAAATGCAAATGCAATATTGGTGCTGACCTTGAAGCTCCAGTAGTTTGGCTGTTGCTGCAGGTGTTGCAGGAGAGACAGAGAGAGAAAAAAAGATAACACAAAAAGCATCTTCATCACAGGCACATGGTTAAACAGGCAATAAAAATGTGGTAAAGCTTAAGAAAACCAGCAGTCTAAAGTTGTGCATTAGTCTCGATAAGAAAATGAAGAGTTCATTCTTGTGATGCTAGCCAGATTAATTGACGTTGTCCTTCACTGCCATCATAATTGGACTTTAATTGCTTGTAATTGCTCCTAAGCAGTTCCACCAATGTTTACGCTGACTTCACGCACACTAATGATATAGGCCCAGGCAGTGGGCAAATTCCTCTCCCCAGATACAGGAATGTCTGCGGTGGACCCAGAAGCAGGGGTAAAAACAAGGCACAAGCACTGTTACTGTTATACTAATATAATCATGCCTACGCAGTATGTCCACACATCACAAGTATGCGGACGACCTTTTCACCACCATGTGTAATCCTATTCCACCGTCACAGTGACCTTTGATCACCATGTTTCAAGAAATATCATTTCATGAATTTTGAACAACAATAAAGTTCTACGTTTGAACTACGGTAATTAATTATGGGATTTCAAATCTACATTTCAAATCACATTCATGGATTTCTACTGGGCCATAATCATGATTTGTGTTGCAGATCTACAAATCCCATGGTTTGGGGATCTGACATGTCAACAGGAAGCAGTGTACAGTTTTTGGACACCTGACAATACAAATTTTAATACTGGATACAATTTAGGAATTTGTGATGTGTATCAATGAAGTGTACTTGCAAATCTGTGTGTTTCCATTGTGTTCCTTGTTAAAGCTTCCATTCATCAATCCATCCATCCATCCATCCATCCATCCATCCATCAATCCATCAATCCATCAATCCATCAATCCATCCATCCATCCATCCATCCATCCATCCATCCATCCATCTTCTGATCCTTATCCAGCATTTGCTCTTCCTCACCAGATGCCAGGTTCCTGTCCACACAGAATGCAATAACTTTTCAGCAGGCTCCACATTGGTAGTGGAGCTCTTCATGCTAACTCAGTAACTTATTTTAGTTGCCATTGCTTGTACAGTATATCCAAGGTCATTCTTTCCTTGACTAACCACTGCTCACTATTGGGCTCATGACTAATATTATTCTCTGCTCACTCCTGAAATCACAGCTTTTGGATATTTTCCTAACTTTTTGTTACATGTAGAATGTAAAAACGGTTTTCCTGTTTCATTCCCATTTCCTTGACATGGTATGGTATAGTATGCTATATAGTATATTATTCATCACAGCCCTAGGCTAATAATTTTCAGGAAAAACTATGATGCCTTGCTTTGCCCTTTAAAGTTGAATTTTTCTTACTTTCAGTTGTTTGAATTCTGAGAAAGACTTGTAAATACACATATATATATAAAGGAATGGAATAAGTAAATAAATAGAATGCTTTAAAATGAAAAAAATAATGGATAGAACATGAAGTGCCAAATCTGAGCTATAGGTTAATGTCAATGCAGAGGGAACTGTATGGGAGATCTAGGTCTTTTAATTTATTGTGCCCTCAAATTCGGGGTTCAATTATCATTATTATTATTATTATTATTATTATTATTATTATTATTATTATTATTATTATTATTATTATTATTATTATTATTATTATTAAGCTCTGTTGCATGTGACATATATCTTTATACAACATAAGCAATTTCTCTCACACTTTCTAAAAATGCAGTTCGACTGATTTGCATGCAAAGAACACTATTTCACATTGTTGTGTGAGGGCGCTTGAGACAGAGAAACTGTTGAGGACTTTACACAGACTGTTGGTATATTTTCACATAACACCTGAATTAATCTTGGAATGGCAAAAAAAAAATTACTGCCAAGTCAGCACACAGATCATCTGATGCACCAACAAGCGGAACATAAAAACTGCCTCATCAAACGCCAACAGCACCCCCCCCACCCCCACCCCCCATGCACAGCGACTGAGTGATCACTGCCTGCGATGTTCCTCAATCACCCGGGTGCACATACACCATGACAGACCAGGCTTCGAGGAATGAAGGGGGAAATACTGGAAAGAGAGAAATAAAAAAAAGGAGAGAAACAGCAGGACAGGGATGAATGGAGACACCCATGCCTGACCAGCATGACAAGTAGCCATTTTCTTACCCCCCCCCCCTCCTCATCATCCACTCTGCTTTCTCTCCAGCTCAGCCACACAGCAGTCCTCGCACACCCATACATGCTCCCACACTAACATGCACTTCTCCTGATGCTTCCAGCTTCTGTTTCCGTCTCAAAACATATGCACGTACATATGCACAGACTCACACGTACAGGAACACACATCACTGCGGCAGCACAGACACACCTGGCCAACACCTGCCTGTGTGAGAACTGAACCCTCCCCTAACACACACAGACACACACACACACACACACAATCTCATTGAACACAAACAAGAATTTCACCCGAGCCCTTATTGACACTCACCATCTTAACATCAAATGTGTCGCATGTATGTATGTATGTATGTATGTATGTATGTATGTATGTATGTATGTATGTATGTATGTATGTATGTATGTATGTATGGACATATACGCATGCACACTCCTGGAGGCAACACACCATCACGTTAACGCAGCAGCACAAGCATCACACAGTCATGACTCAGTCAGGGAGGAATGCCTGAAGAATGGGATTACGGAGAGAGTTACCGTCGCTACTTATTGAGCATGTCGGCCGCCTGCTGCATCCTCCCACTCCACACGCCCCCCTCCTCCTCTTCCCCCCTCTCCATCTTTTTTTTTTTTCACTGCGGCTCTGTGTCTTTCCCGCGCCCTGAGAGTCTGTCAGGATCCTGGTACCCGCAGCAGCCGCCTAAGAGGACGTCAGCATCCCCTCCTGCCCTTCCTCCTCATCGTCCTTCTGTCCTCTCTCCCTCTGTCTCTCACTCTCTCCCCCCCTGTCCCTGACACAGGATTAAAAAAACAAAACAAAACACGTCCTTCTTCCTTCACTGTGTCTCCACGTCGCGTCGTCTCTCTCCTGCTCAATCAGTACAGTGTGTGTCTCTCTCCACATCCCATGCATTGCCAACCATATGATATCACTCAGTTGCCTTATATGGGGAATGGTTGGTTGCCATGACGATAGTTGTCTCCACCTGATTCTCTCTCTCCCTCTCTCTCCCTGCCTGTTTGGAGATCTATGGAGCAGCTTAGGTAAACAGACTAAGCAAAGAGAGGGTGGAGACGGAGGAGGAGTTGGACGACAAACAGTTAAATGAACAATGTCAGAATCCTAGTACTGTACATGATAGGGGGTTACGGGTGACGCGACCTCGTTTCGCACTGACATTTCTTATTTACTCCACCGTCAGGTGCCAACACAACATAGGATGTTCTCAACTCTGCTCCCACGCTAATAGACAATGTTGTTGATAGTGCTGCAGCCTCACTGCATTACACAAGAATTTTGTATAGCGCTTGGAAATGTGGACAATATAACGTATAAGGAAGCTTTTAACGACCTAGCACAGAAACAGCACTATTAAAAGTAACAAATGACAAAGACTGTAGCAACAAATGCTGATATAGTTACACTAAGCATATACAATAAGCGTACTGTATTAAGAACAGAGTGAAGATACCTGTTGCCCAGCAGCAGCAGAACCCTGCGACTTGCTGCCAGGGTTGTTGGAGTACTTGTTCTTCTGGAAATCCACAAGGGCATCCAGCTGCCCCTCAACATCTGCTTTGTGTACGCTGTTTAAGGCCTCCAGGCTCTTGGTGGCCGTGGCATTGTGTCGACGGTCCAGTGAGGAGGATGTGAACCCCCCATTGGAGTTGTTGGGAAACTGCCGGGCCCCACGACTGCCACCGGCAGCCAGTGTGTGGTAGTCCCGTGGAAACTCAGCATCGCCAGTAGAGATCATGGGAGCCTTTCTCTTCTCTCGACCTGCAGCCACAGGAAGGGGCATCCGGGGTCAGGATGTCGGATCAGGGTAGTTGGTTGGAAGAGAAGAGGGAGAGAGGGATAGAACATGAACCAGTGGTTGATGGTTTTTGGTGTCATACTTTATCGCAATGACGAACTCATATTGTAGCCTGATATACTGCCTCAAAGTGCACAAACATTAACAGTGTACATATACAGTCGATGGCTACAGAACATTAGAATATAACGAGAATGTAAGTACTAGTACTATTACTCACACATATTTATTTTCTATTCAGTATGTTCCAGACATTTTTCTAGACGACTATTGCACAATAAACAAGAAGTGCGGTACTGAAATCATGACATTATTCACCACTGTGTGAAACCTTTAGTGTTGTTTTATTGTTTCTTAATACATCATTACTGCCCCTGGTGATTGTGACGGCGATGATAAGTGGGCCGACACCTCTGCCCGGCTTGCTCCTGGCACCACCTCAGTTATACTGGCTCTGCATTTGCTAACAAGACTAACCAGCTATAAGAATTACAATCGAACTTACATTGTGCTTTACTCATATTGGTCAATCTTTTCACAGCTAACTGTTGTGATCACTGCTGATCTGAAGTCATTCTATGCATTTTAGTTTCACACAAGGACAGTGGGACTGATGACATCAGTCAGTTGTCAGTAAGGACTATGTCATCATAGACAAACCTTGACCAAACACTAAGTCGAACTTTATGTATGAAATCCCCAATCACTGGTTCTTAGTGCTACCAATAAAAACCAACTGAGTGACCAATGGCATCATATGTCGTCTGACTGGAACCTCCTCCAAAAGTCTGCTCAAGGCCATGTCCAAACATTCCTCATTCAAATCTAAGTGTGCGATTGTGTGTGTTTTCGTTGTACAACCTTGACCACCATTGCCCACAGCTCTGACAGAAGCCGTTTGTTAATTTTATGGTTTCGCTGAGCTGAGGTCGAATCATCTGCACGCAACTGTATCCTCGACTCAGATTTACTACACATTATTTTCTCCTGAGTGTTTAATATGGAAACCGTGTGATACAGTAAAAACAGTATATTCAGTCCTGTCTGTGTGAGTCAATAGTTCAATATCATGCTCATTTGCTGCTGGGTTCATTTAAAACTTTCACCTGCTTTTTTCCTCTTAAGGACTTTTATTATCCTTATTAAGAAATGTGCTGGATCAATGATGATTTTTGCTATTCTCGTCATTGTTAATAGTAAAACTATAGAAAATAAACCTATCCAGAAACAAATATCATATTTTTTTCCATATCTACTGTAGGTATTAGCTTTGAATGTACTAATATAATCAAGAAAAGAAAATGTTGTATATATACAACAAGAGTTGTTAGGGGATGACATGTTCTTCTGACATCCACAAAAATCAAAAGAGCTGATCATTTGGTCCTTTCCCAGTTAAAGAATAATATTTGTTACCTCGCTGTTGCTTATTGATCAAACAGATTGTCTCTAGCGAATTTAGTTCGGGCTGCTCGAAGGCATATGAAGCATGAGCGAAGACGTAATAGGCCTTGTCCAATTCCACCTATCAACAGTGCACAAGAGACTCTGGTCAATACCTGACCCCAGAGCATGCATACCCACATCAGTGACGATGTTTTGAGACCCACCTATTAGTCAGACTTTAAATACACTGGAGGGTGTTTTTCCACTCACAGCATGTAGACATGTACAATGGGTTATGGAGTAATGCACCATGAGTTATAGACAGTATTCGCTAAGTCCCATCGTACACAAAGATACTGATATTAACTAAAGGAAAAAAGCTGTAGAAGATCAGAGATGCTATTTATACCCACAAAGCAAAGACATTTGGCAGGAAGAGCAAGAGTCACAGGAAATGGAAAGACACAGTGAGTGAGGGGACACAGTGAGAAGGACAAAGTTAAGGGACACATTTTTTTCAACTTTCAAAAATAAAAGTATAACTGCGATCTTTACTGAACATAACCAGGTTTAGCGGTGTCCAAACACCAACCAAGCCAAACTGAAACTGAAGATGTGCCAGTTTTAACCCAAACCACAACATTCCTCTAGACGTGACGAGTGATGTCGCTGATCTTGTCACATCATGAAGTGAGTTTCTTTTTTCAACAGTACAGGGGGTCCTCGAGTTACGACGGTCTCGAGATACGACGTTTTCGTGGTTACGACACATCTCCCATGAACTTCCTTGTTTCGGCTTAAGCGGTTTGCCCCGTAAATACGTACAGACTTCGCACAGGATCTAGTTGGTGCCGGCTCTCCAACACCGCCACAGCTAGGCTACTCTGCGTTGTATTTTCTTATGTGAAATGGACGGCTGGTGGGGGGGGGGGGGGGGGGGGGGGGGGGGGGGGGGGGGGGGGCGCATGGTGGGCAGCCGGTAAGGAGATGCACACGGACACAGATGCGTTCGGGATCGTGGCAATACCGTAGGTTTATTCACAACACAGGGTCTACAAGGTTGATATCAGAAATCTAAAGGAAATGCTCATTACACTCGCAATATCAACCCCTACGGTGTGTCAAGAGGGACAAAAGGCAGTTCACCACAGTAAACTGTTATTTTAGCGTGGTGTTATAGCGACATCTAGTGGCACAACTTAATATCTATGAATGTATGTTCCGACTTACGTCGAAATTCGGTCACGACACATTCTCAGGAACCGACCCCCTGTCATTCCTTTTACAGTTTTGGTACCCTACTGACTGCCTGATCAAAAAGTGGTGTCACTCTATAAGACATGGACAAACTTTTTTTCAACCTGAAAAAAAATCTTGCTGACGTTTTTTTTGTTGTTGTTGCTGCTGCTGTTGTTGTAACTGTAGCAACACACTTTTGCTCCACCGTCACCTTTGTGCTGTCCCTGTATGTTGCATGTTTCTTTGAAACTGCGAGTAATCAAAAACAGGAAATAGATAAAGACTGATAAAATGAGGCATTCGATAAAGTCAGGCACATCTATAGCATACATACTACCACTTATTTCATCCGTGTGACATTTATCCACTGCTGATGCTGCTGCCATTTGTCCCTGCATCAAAATGGGCCTCATACATATATCATGAGTCTGCCTTTGAGTGTCAAATCTGAAAATCACAGCCATCTAGGTCACTCATTATCATATTAACAAATGACTCTGACTGCAGTTTTCCTGTTTTATTACTGGTACTGGATGTTAAATTTGCAATCCGTCTTCAAAGAGAATAATAATGTACGCCGGTCATGAGGGGTGGGGGTATGGGTTGGGGGGTTACATGCGGCACAGTGAGACTTGGGATGTGGTCCATCCTCAGTGGCATTAAAGCGAGGTGAGACGCAGCGTGACTGGGCTGTTGGAGGGAAGACGAATCAGCAAGCGCAGGTATGCGACTGAGGTTATCAAGCAGCCACCTTCCATCACAGCTTTATAATTGAATTCAGCCCCCGGAGACAAGACAGCCGCTACACATGCCTCTTTTTGTAGTTGCACAACTGCAGCCACTCCAGCAACACGCTGACTCTGCCCTCTTCACACCACTCGGCTAATGACATCGCGATACCTGGTCTGAGGCCATTCATCAGTTCCCAACTCTTTGCAATTAGAACGTTTTATTTTGGCCTTTTCTTGGGGCCTGGGTATGGCCTGAAAGTGAGGAACTGATATCAGCGAGTGAACAATGGCAGAGGATGAGTCAGGGACCGAGATCTATTAGTGGCTTTTAATCAGTGTCTTACACTGGGCCTTGGGAGGCAGCCAGCTGGATGACTGCTCATTCTGGTTTGTGCTGTGTCACAGAGCAGTTGTGACTGTACTGAGTTGACTGTATTACACTTCAGTCACAGTCAATCCAAATACCTACAACAGTAAGATGTGAAATTGTTCTATCTTTCCAAATGAGTCTTGAGTTTTGTGCACAGGATTATTTTATTAGACTGTCGTTCTCTTCTTCTTTTCGAAACTCTGTCATTAGCATATACATCATTTATAAAGTAAACAGTGGGACCAAGCATATGCAATAATTTCTGTGTATATATATATGACAACAAGTAACAGCACAATTAATATAATTTGGTATCTAGGAAAGGAAAAACCCATACCGATAATTTCCGATATTAAATTTGAATGCTAATATCGGCCCATAATATAGGTAAACCAATAATATCGGTTTATAGTGCATTTCAGTTTGTTTTTCTGATACCAAGAAAACAATTACCCAATTCATCACTGGGCCACAGCTACGAGTGTTTGTTCAGACAGTGGCAGAAACAATAACCAATAGCAATGTGATTTATGGTGGGCGGCACCAAAATTAGTCAAACAAGGCCTTTCTAAAAGTCAGATATAAACTACTTGTAGCATAGTGGTCACCAAATTAACTGTCAATGTAGAATGACGGTACAAAAATACATATGCTTAAAATATACATTGTTTGCATTATTATTGATTTCGTCATGTTTCAAAAACATGACGTGCTAGTATGATTGGCACTTTGCCCCTTTCTCACCAACAGCCTGGTTCATCACTGATCGTAAGTCAGCTGGTGTAGTTGAAGTATAGGGAGAAGTAGAGTGGGCGATTGACTTTATAGGCACATAATGGGACGGATGTGCTTTGAGAGGAAGTGAAGCAGGAGTAAAGTCCACTCAGCAGAGTATGTCTGTCTGTGTGTCTCTGTAGCCGCCCACTTGCATGTCCTCGATTTGTCCATACACATATGCGCATTTTCAGATCCTGGACAGTTCCTTTGTAGAATATGAAACCCCATCACAATAATGTCTTACAAATAATACACAAATACAGAAATAAACAAGAGCACCCAGTATCCGGAAACTGCTATATTAAAAGATTCTTTATCTTATGACACTTTTTTTAAACAAAATAATAAATTGCCTATTTTTGGAGCAAATCCCAGGCTTTGGCAGGAGGCCAGGATTTGTGAAACTGACACCACACTGGGCTCACTGGGTCAGATAATACTGCCTGCTGTTGGTCAACATCACCTGGTGTGATGCACCTCAACACACCAAATGCAATAGATTATGGTTACCACAAGGCCAAGCCTGGATGATTGGCAGGTCATGGTCTGTCGTGGTCACAGGTCTTCCTCTCATTCGCACCCAAGGAGGGGGCAGGGGGCTACAAATGACACTGTGGGTTGATGGTACTGTGAGTGACTCCCCCTACAGGCTGCAGCGTCAGTAGCTTCAAATAATGATGCAAAAAGCAGCATGTCTATTTTGCCATGACTGGATTTTTGGGGTTTTTCTTTTCTTTCTAACAGTGACCTCTATGCACCAGACAGACACTATGCCACTATGCTACTCTGTCAACACTGTAGTGAGGGAGCCCATAGCATCAGCTGTAGGATATTCTCCTGATCAAATTTATTTTATGGCCGACTGCATTACGTCACCAGCCCAACTGAGCATGTGTATTGAGGACGCAGAATGGTTTGAACATTTACATTTCTCCAATTAGGAATAATTTACAAAACACCTGATTTGCTCAGTACATACTTAGGTTTGTTATTATTTCACTTTTGAAATAATAGTACCATGTGACAGAAGAGGAGGTAAATACTTTGGTCTTTCATGCATATGTTAAGTGCCAATGTTATATACAATACTCACTTTCTTGTATTTGTGTTTTCTTTGAATTTCAGTAGGGTTGTAGTGTTGCGTTGTCATAACACTCGCATACAGTTCATAGGTTGCTGTTGACTAGACTAACACTATAAGTTTTACATGGTGACTCTCTGGGCAGGTAAATAACCTATAGAGGTTTCAGATACCTGAAACCTCTCACCAGTCAGAACTGAAGTATCCTCTTCAATGATAAGTGAACATGAAACTCAACCAAATCCAGTTGCCTACTATAACAACTACTGAAGTGACTATGACCAAGAGACTTCACAAACACCAACACGTACATGTTATAGTTGTAAGGATACTCAATTACATAATGTGTTCCCTCCTACTTTACCCTGAGTTTAAGACTCCCATCTTAATGAAACAAAAATCCAGCCCTTATCCTAACACTGACCCAATTTTAACCCTAAAACAAAGGTCAAAAGGTCGTACACTCACATACACACACGTATACACACTAATATTTAGTGGGTCCCCATTTTGTTCCATGTTATTGTTATTTTTCAAATGCCTGTCAATGCAATTCACACCAATTTATATGAATTAGAAGTTTCATATGATGGAGCCTCAGTGATGGAGAAGAGTTTACTATTGAAAGGTTCCCTTTGCAGGAGAACTCCATTCCACATGAAGGTGAACCCGGGATACTTTTTCTGTTTCTGCGTGATGAACCCTGCACAGTTTGGCTTTTCTCCTCCTGTTCTCTTACACCCCCACCATTCCCTCCCCCTTCCTTTCTGGCTCCTCTGTTTTTGGTTCTCTTGGGTCTATGCAAAAAAAAGCCAGATAGTCTTGGTGCATGCAGTCTGCCAGTCCTCTGCAGAAAGTGACTGGCTGGTCACATCTGCAACCCCCAAAATCTTCTTGTGTGTGATGGGCAAGTGTGACGAGCAAAGGAAGGAAGGAAGGATGGAAGGAAGGAAGGAAGGTATCATACCTGGTTCTTTTCAGGCTGGTGTCCCCATCTGTCCAAAGTTCTACATCACTATGGAGTATCCGTGCCTGCACGTGCATGTGTGTGTGTGTGCCTGTGTGCATGTGTGTACATGAAAGACGAGGTAGGCAGCAAATGTGGTTGAGGAGATAGAGAGCGTGCACAGTGCAGTAGCAGGAGATAGGAGGCAGCGTACTCACAGCGAGCTGAGACGGAGACCGTGCAGCCTGTGTATAATCCCCTCCAATGTCTGGAGGGACGAGCTGTAAACGAACCAGCTCTATCTCTCCCCCCTTCCCTCCACTTGCCTCTTGCTCTGTATCTCAGCTCTGCACATGAGCCCCAAGCAGAATTCCCCTCCCCATGCCTCTCCAGTGCAGGAGATAAGCCGGAACTGCAGAGCGCAGTCTCTTACCCAGTAATGACTGCTCCAACCCCATCAAGCCTTCTCCTCTCCTTTCCCTTCCACTCCTTCTTTTTCTCTCACAGCACCACAGTGTCTGTTCCCGTGATGACGCCGACATTCCGGCTCTGCTATTCAGACACGCAGGTTCGTTGTCTGTTACGAACAGTTAGGATGCAAGAGCTCCTCGGTGTCATTCCAGAGCTGACGGCATTCCCAGTTTCTGTTTCCTGATGTTAAAATGTTCCACTGCACCAGTTACTGGAGCTGCGTTTATGACAAATCCAGGAAAGAGTGACGCTTCTGGCCCCACAGCAATGAGTCAATTAACCAATCAACTGTTTAATTAACCAAGCAGAATTCCCCTCCCGATGCCTCTCCAGTGCAGGAGATAAGCCGGAACTGCAGAGCGCAGTCTCTTACCCAGTAATGACTGCTCCAACCCCATCAAACCTTCTCCTCTCCTTTCCCTTCCCTTCCACTCCTTCTTTTTCTCTCACAGCACCACAGTGTCTGTTCCCGTGATGACGCCGACATTCCGGCTCTGCTATTCAGACACGCAGGTTCATTGTCTGTTACGAACAGTTAGGATGCAAGAGCTCCTCTGTGTCATTCCAGAGCTGACGGCATTCCCAGTTTCTGTTTCCTGATGTTAAAATGTTCCACTGCACCAGTTACTGGAGCTGCGTTTATGACAAATCCAGGAAAGAGTGACGCTTCTGGCGCCACAGCAATGAGTCAATTAACCAATCAGCTGTTTAATTAAATCATTAACAATTATGAACAATTGTGTTGTACCAAATATTTCTGAGTACTAATTACTCTTTTGTACATTATGGTTGCATTTCCTTATAGAAGCTGTAATAGTTTATAGATTATAACTTAACTATTGTTTTTTTAACACTATATGGACGACACCATGTGGGAACTGGATGATAAAGTGCTTCCAGCAGCCATGTTTGTGTTTGTCTCTTCCCAGATTTGCCCAGTCTGATGAAGAAGGACTTCACTGGTCTCGCTCTGCCCTCCAGCAAGTAGTGGGATGAACTAGAACGTTGTCTGTGAACAGCCAGGTCCCACACAGATTTCAGTGGACCAATTTTTTACTCCCCCCCCATCCATCTTCATCCGTTCTATGGTTTCTCACTTGTCGGAGGATTGTGAAGAATCAGTTTGACAAAGCTAGAGGCGACAGATGTGTGTCACCCTGAATCTTGTTTGCCTCATCAGCTGCTTACTTGTTACTGTTGCGGGAAACATGCCATTGTTAATTGGTGATAGTCAGTAGTTAATATAATGATCAGAATATACATTCGCTCATTCGGATAGTTGTGTGTAAGTGCTCTTATTTCATCTACAACTAAGCATTGTAACATATTGATTGAAGCAGAAGCAGGGATTTTGTGTCTGTTTTTTTGTCAGCGCATAACTTTGTGTGTTTTTTTTGTTTATGTCAGAACACAGTAAAAGCTGAGATTTCTGCTGTGTCTACACAGGCAGATGCTGCCATCTGCTGTCTACCCAACAGCTTTGTTTACCTGCAACACTGAGTTTAAGTAGCTCACTTAGCTTTGATTGTAGTTTGATTTTGACATGACAGTCTGTAGATTACATAGATATAGATAAAGATCAGATTTTTTTTATTTATTTTTTTTAATTTTAACCTTTAACCTTTTAACCTTTATTTAACCAAGTAGGTCAATTGAGAACCAGAACGACCTGGCCAATAAGCAGGTACAAAACAGTAAGGGTGCAGAAAAATGAGCATAAGAACAGAATGCAATGATAAAAACATACTGCTAATACTAAAAGAAAGTAATCACTGACGTTTGCACTGTTTGCACATTGCACTGTAATCACCTGTAATGAAATCGACGGTGAGTGACACACCTGGAACTGTACTGGGGACATTTTGGGGACAGTGCGCAAACGTGAGAGCAGAGACCCAAGACCCAAAATCTCAACAGGAAAATAACATTTAGCATAATAATATGTATGCTTGAATAAAGATAGGAAAGAAAATCCTTGAAAACCCCTGAGGACTTACTCAATACCATGACTCAGTACTTTCATTACTCTCAGACCTAATCTCATCACTGCTTCTGCTGTGGATATACCAGTTCCCTATGTTATTCCCGTCATACCAAGTCACTGTAATCCACCATTGCAAGAGCAATCGCACAGAGCCAGTCGGACCTGTTTATTTCCTGCAGTTAGGATTACACATCCAAACTGTGACAGCCACATCCATCTGCAAGTGTCTGTTTCTGTGCCTGTGTGAGGAATTTCCTCTCCCTCTTGGCCCACTCAGTCAGTGCTGATCCCTAATTTAGATCAAGTGTATTTCTCCCCACCCACACGCTCGGCCTCAGTGTGTGTATCCATGATGTTAGAGCGCTCCAGCACATCGAACCACTCGCCTCCCCACAATGGAAACACGAGCCCGGCAGATTATGAGCGCACCATATTGGCAGAATTTACCCCTCACTATAGTCACAGATCAAGATAGATAGCTCATTCAGATAATAGCCTTCAATGCACCGGCACCGGAACCCACTTTCAGCTTATTAGACAGCGAGGAACATAGAGGAATGTAGAGGGAGGCGATGGAAAGGAAAGGCATCATTAGAGATGTTGTGATAGGAAGGAATTGCTACTTTCAGCATCGTTAAAATCAGATTGTGTAGACCAGGACAGATGGAATGAAAGGATGAAAAGAAAACCGCCATATTATTGCAGTCTGCTTATGGATTGGGGCTACGGACCTAGGTTGCAGAAACTTGTGTGTGTGTGTGTGTGTGTGTGATGGGAGCCTGTCACACCCTGAACAGATGATTAAGCCCCAAGAGTCAAACAGTGATACAAATAAAAACAATTCCATGCATTAGAGACATCTCTAGTGCAAGAGACTTAATTAGTCCCAGTTCCTAAAACTGATGAGACGGCGTCTGTAAAAGTGGGAAATGCAAAGCAGCTCATAAAGGAACAGATGCCTGAGTCAATATTATAGCCACAGACTCAGCCTCTTCTGGTGGCTCCTAGTCAAACATGACTCGCCCCTCTGATGTCGCTACCTTATGCTCTGCAGCATCCTCTCGCTGCAGCTCGCCTCTGTCTCTCTCTCTCTCCTCCTCTGTCTCTTCTCCATCTCCTTCCAGACGACAACAAGTTTGATCAGACCAACATGGGAAAATGGGTTTTTGCGTCTTCTCAAACCAAATCTCGAATTCTGTTTTGCCCCCCACCCCCGGTTGCTTGTGACAGTTACAAGCTTGATCTGCTACCCACCACCATCACCACAGCCACCCGTCCATCCTCCTTTGAGGCCCGGGGGGGGCAAAGAGAGAAGATCAAAGATGATTTCATGTTCTGCAGCATGGTGGCACTAGTGTGTTACCATTACAAACAGCAGGAACAGTTTTTTTTTTAGTAAAAATTTAATAGCTGAAGATCTTTGAATAGCCTGCAAGATCATTAATAATGCACTGAATGTTTGTTCATTATCAGAATCCTCAGTCTCTTCTAAACTGCTTCCAGCTAAAAACGTAAATAGAGATGGTAACATTTTAACCAGTTGCATGTCCATGCATGACCGACGTCATGTATCATGCATAGCAAACAATGCTGCATAAACCCTAGTTTTCCTTGGAGAACGCACGTTATCTATTACAGATTTTTACACATCTAGTCTATATGCACTAACTGTAGCTAATAGGTGCAAATAGGTGTTTAACTGAGACAAATGTGTAACACCACCTAATCAACAATCAATATGTCAGTCACAAGTATTATTCACCAATATCAATAAATTGTGTCATCATTTTTTGGATTTGTTTTGGTTTCTGGATGCGGTGGAAGAAACACCACAGCCACTATGGAACTATGAAGGGGTACAAACTACATATATCAAATATTATTTCAATTATATTTAATTTACTTACATTTGATTTGATTCGTTTTATTTTAATTTGCCTGTATTCACAAATCACAATATGCGTCAGATGGCCAAACAATCTGTACAAAAAAAAACAGTTGAACAATAAAACTGATGCCCACATGAGGTGACCCAAATACTGTATGTTTTCTGTTTCAATCAGCTGCTGTTTTTTTTTTTTTTTTTAAAACACTGCATTAACATCCAGCAAGTAGCTCTCTGCCCAGCAGCACTGTCACTGCATCATCACTAGCGCATCATCTCTCAGGCTGCCTCAGATGCCAGGACATCGCCATCTCCCATCAGGTAGTAACAGTAAACACATACACAGTCAGACCCAACCAGCACCAGCCCTGGTCCTCATGGACTCTCAGTCCTGATCATGTCTGCACTCTGTAGACTGTGCATTTGTGATATCATATTATTCCAACAGGATACAATCAATCAGCTGAGCTACTGGTTTCATCATCATCAGTATCCATGGTTTTATTCATTATATAATCCAGAATGAATAGCCTGCAGAGCTGATACAGGAGTTATTATATAAGTATGAGGGGGGGAAACAGGAGTGAGGCTAGATGAAGTGTTGGATCTCTGTGTGGCGATGGGATTGATGTGTGGTGAAAACAGGATGTGCGGAGGAAACACTCACAGCGCGCGACAGAAAGGCAAGTTCGAAATACCTGCTACTACCGAACGGACGGAGAGAGAGGGGACATGCCTGGGAAGGAGGAATTGCCCATCCTCCGCCTCGACGCTCTGTCCCTCCAAACCTCCTCTTCGATCGCTCGTCACTCCTCGTCTCCTGTCGTCCCACGCTGCCTCAGTCTCATCCCGTCATCCTCACCTGCGCCGCGGGGCCGGAGCTGTGCGTAAAGCGGCTGGACGGACGCGGACGCTCGGTCTGTGCTGGATGATGGATGGTGGATGGTGGATGGGAGCGCGCGCCCGGAGCGCAGTGGCTCTCCTCCTCACCGTGTCTTCGCATGGCCAATGAATCAACTCATGTTTTATGAATGCAGAGCCCTCCCCATCTCTTAAAGTGCCTTCCCCTCCATTACCCACTGCCTCGCGTGGCCCTGCTGCAGTACGCATCGGGGGTTGAACCGTGTGCTTTAGTTGGAACATATGTCAGCGAACTCATCATCGCTGTGTGGGACATGGCGCTTCTCCACATGACGCCGGCGAGACGCATAAACACAGGGTGAGGAAGCGAGAAAAGGGGAAATGCAGATGTTCCTCCGACACTTGCCGCCATAAGATGTCATCTATAGTGATCAGTTATGATCAGAATAAGTTTATGAGCTTGTCATATGTAAACAATAACTGATGGTCCAAACTTTCCCCCCTTATATGGCTTGGCAACCCGTCTTACTTAATTAATAATTAGAATCAGTTAATTAATGTAATAGTTTATGTCATTAATCAACATTAATTAGCTTTGGAAGTTTGGATCTAACCTCCTCTTTGTTTTCCTGTTTTTTCTCTTTTGCGCTCCACTTTTAACTTTGAATCAATACAAGATCATGGTGGGCTGTTTACTCCAACCCACCAGGTATTTACATTAACAACAATCCGTTAATATACTGTATTTTGGGGTATTATATTGACTTAATTGGTGCCAACAGGTGGCGCACCACCGGGCCTTTTCTAATGTCAAGTCACTCTTCTGTTCTTTACCTGATGACCGTTTACCTGTACACTAAGATGACGTAATAGTAAAGGCTTTTCCTAAATAACAAGTGTGTCTGTGTGAAAACTGAATTGGGTCAAGCCAAACTCCAGTCATTTCACAATCCCAACACAAAGTCTGATAGACAGATCAAGCTGCATCCTGACAGAGAGAAAAAAAACTAGTCGGGTTTCAAATCAATGTACAGTGTCTCACAGAGCAACTGCATTCCAACGGGATTCCTATGTGCACACCTGTGGTCAATATTGTACTAATTAGCATAAAAGGTGTTATTGCTAAAGTAATAACATCTCCATTGCAATGGTCAGATTACCATGGCAACTGCATCCCATTTAACCGCTTGTGTCTTTATTATTTTAATGGGGAAAAAAATATGGTGTTATGGTGTTCTTGCTGCTTTATTCGTGTTGACTTTTTTCAACACGAATAAAGCAGCAATAACCCCATAACACCATTGAGAGGCAGCAATGCACCAAAACGTGACCTCGTCTGGCCAATCAGTCGACAGGTGGTGGTAATTGAGCTTAATTAGGAGCCTGATAATGATCAAACCGACAAGACTCAGTCACAAGTTACAAAAACGGGACCTGAACATTTCTCCAAGTTTTCTCCAGTTTTATTCATCATACTAGTGAACCCATTTCTCTATTAGAAACTGTGATCTGATATTGTACAGAAATGTTGTCTCTGATTAACAAAATGTGCAGAAGACTCATACATGGGCATAAATGGAATCGTGTTTTTTATAATTACTAATTAAGGAGTTAATGATTTTAACAATATATGATATATAGATGAAAGCTAGTAAGAGGACGTTTACATTCTTGTGCTGTTTTGTGTGTATTTTATTATTGTGTTTTGTGAGACTGAAGAAACCATGGCTTTTCTTCACTCCAAATACATAAATATTTAAAAAGATGTTATAGATGTAAGTGAAAGTAAGCCAGCATGGACCAAGACAGTAATATGTTATATTTAGTAGTGGTTTAAACACAAATATATTTACTCAATTATTGTACTTATGTGCAATTTCAGTACTTGTTGGTACTTGTATTTACTCAGTGTGGGGTAATTAATTTAAAGTGACTATACACACACACACACGCACACACACACACACACACACGCACACACGCACACACGCACACACACACACACACACACACACACACACACACACACGTAGACCATGACATGGTAGACCATACATACAGTCGGAGGTAGGTAGCATTGGCCTCAGCAGTGAGGAGCAGCGAAGCCGCTGTTCCGCTGGAGACCAGCAGAGGGAAACGTAGCGCGCCCCGCTCTCCACCTCAGACAATAAACACAAGACGAAGCCCACTCAACATCGTATCACCGCCTTTCACGCGCCTGGCGTCCGAGCACTGTCCGAGCAGTGAGCAGCAGGGGAGTATGGATACATGGCCGCACGCGACCTGGGACTAGAGATGTAGTTGCCACCATGGCACACAGCCGCATCCCGCGTTTGCTCCTGTGCGTGACGGTGTGCTGCGCGGCGCTGGAGGCGCAGGCCAAATCTCTCCCCGAGCAGGGCGCAGCAGTGGGTAAGATCGCCATCCAGATCCAGATCCAAATCCAGATACAGGGCAGGGGGATGCAGCAGCGGCGGCAGCGGCAGCACAATGAGCAGATGGGAGTGGTTGCTGCTGGTTTTATTGCTTTTGTCGACAGCCAGTCGATCCTCACAACGCTTATACTGCCAATACTTAACATAACCATGTAATGATGCTGCAAAGGACGATTGTTATCACAGGGGACTGTTTTTACCTTCTTATAATCCTGACTGATTTTGGTTGATTTGGATGATCGTATATATATATATATGTATATATGTGTGAGTGTGTGTGTGTTTAAATATATGTGTAGTATGTTGATTGTGCTCAGTTGCTGCACTAAGATCAGCCTCTGATCTGAATGCTGGAGGCCATGAGCACAGACTGTAATGATGTCAGGCCCAGCGTGTTCTAACCTAGGCCCTGGTGCACATTAATGACACTGATCCAACCCCTAGGTCCTGGATATCTGTCAGTCACTAAAACCAGCTGAGCCAACTGTGTGGTCATGAGCCCACCCACCCCCCCACCCCCCAAAGAAATATGCATTTACATGAAGAAAAAAAATGTGTGTATGTGTTGTGGTGTGCATCCTGAAGGCTATTATGTAATTACTGTGCATTATTCATGCTTGGAGCTATTTGAAATGGTTGGATGGTTATAGACAGTGGGAGACTGCAGTCAGTAGATTTACTCAAGTTCAATTCAAAGCAGCTTGTACTTTTGTTAATTTGGGTTTGGTTCATGTGTCATGGGTCATGTGTGAGTAGATCTCAGCACTTTCTCCTGACCTGCAGTTATTTTAAGGAAATCAGTCGATTTTGCACATCAGCTGGATGCATGTTCATCAGTTAGTCCACTGATAGAAAGCCAACTACAAGTATTATTATTATTATTATTATTATTA
>JAFBJQ010000108.1:60739-125739 GCA_016785345.1 Trinectes maculatus
GCGCTTCCTCTTCTACGTCGCCAATGTTTTATCAATTCAATTATCAACACAGGCCTAGAGCGCCTTCTTGCGGTTTAGTGTGAAAATAACATGTGACTGGATATAATAATGTGTTAATAATTTCACACATAAGTCGCACCCCCGGCCAAACTATGAAAAAAACTGCGACTTATAGTCCGGAAAATACGGTAAATATGCAGATTATTTTCATTATTTATTTTATGTAATTAAGTCTTAAATAAAGTTAATATTAACATTTCAGTGTGCTAGTTTTGACTACTGTATACATTGTGGTCTTTTCCAGCCAAGTTGAAGCCTTTCCAATTACTTAATTAATTTAATTGTTCAGACATTTTTGTACTTTTACTTTTTGGTTCAGTATCTATTTGGGGAAAACTCTGATTCAGAGTTTTAGCGATTTTAAACAACCAAACTTTTCACTAAAAATTTCTTAAAACCACGTCTTAGTGTCTCAGTGCTCATAGTCAAGATGAAGCATTGCTTGGAGGAGTCAGTTCAAAATATGCATTTAGATGTGTACACAGTGATCTCTGCCCTGATGAGTTTTTGGCAATTCTCTTGTTTGACTCTGTTTGTAGGCTGAGTGTTGTTCAGACCACCTCCACTGCTGCTATGAGGGGACCCTGTGTGATCTTGTTCACAAGACATGTGTGAATAAGACAGTTTCCCTGCCCTGGATGAAACGTCTGCCTTCCAAACAGGCTCTGCCAGTCACTGAGGTAATTCTAACAAAGTACAAGTGAGTGACTCATTGATGACTGAATGATGAGTATACATTTTACAGTCTCTGCTCTGCTTCTCTCAGGTTCTCTTTACAACCAAAACACAGAATAAATAATTTTTTGACAATAGTAGTCATCCAACTTATAAAAAAACATTATGTTTTTGCAACGTTGATTGTTTCATCAATAAAAAGGCAATTTGAATACGTTATCCTGAGCTATGGGGAGTTATAACCTTGAGGCCTTCTTTTGTCAGGAATAAACAGTGTTTGGTATGCTCAGTGGTCCTGTGTAGCTCAGAGGCACATGATTTAATAGTTAAAAAACTTAATGTTCAAATTCAAAAGTCATCAATGAAATCAGTCTTCATCAATTAACTTATAAATGAAAAAGCTTTCGGTTATGCTTGGCTTGTCTTACATTCGTAATCATATTCTGCTGTCAACATTAAGTTAAGTATATAATAAATAACTCTTTGCAGGGAAATTGTCATTGACTGGGGAGGGGTTTTTTTTCTGCTCTCTGCAGGCGGTGTGTTGTGAGGATAAGCTTCACTGTTGTCCTGAGGGAACAAAGTGTGATACCACTCGTGGAATTTGTGTTTCTGCCTCACTGGAGTCCTTCCCCATGCTGGAGAAAGTGCCTCCCACACAGAGTTATCAAGGTTGAGAAATCATGTCTATATAACAAAAGCCCTGAGACAAGCTATCTAAGGGGCAAAGGTCTGCTTGAAAAAAAGAAAACAAAACAAATTTTTTTTACATATTTTGTATGACGCTGCACTTATAAGGAATAAATGAATACTCATTGATTTCTTGTTGTTTCTACAGCTCTGACTGTGAATTCAGTGACGTGTCCTGGTGGGAAAAGCAGCTGTCCAGATAGTTACACCTGTTGCCTGTTAACCAGTGGAGACTATGGCTGCTGCCCATACCCTGAGGTACAGTATGTTTGACTGGTGCGAGATCATGAGAGCTGAAACTTTGACTCAGTGGATCAGTTGACAAATTACTCGTCAACAATTTTTGTGGGATGATCATCTCGTTCCCACGCCTTATTAATTCGTTGCCATGGGATTTTTTTCTTCCACCCATGTCACCAGACGTACAAGGCATTTTGGTTATATTATAATTTAACCATATTCTCTTTCACCTCAAATAGAGAGTCATTAAACAAGAGAACTGCGGTGATTTGTATTACATTTGCAGGCCACGTGCTGCAGTGATCATCTCCACTGTTGCCCCAGCAACACAATATGTGACCTGGAACATGGCGTCTGTAAGTTTGGTGAAACCAAAGTGCCACTGCTGAAGAAGATCCATGCTGTCCTCAATGATGGTAAACATCTACCGCTGTATGTAATGATGTAATTTCAACTGTACATATCAGTGGTTATATTTACATGTGTGTGTGTGTGTGTGTGTGTGTGTATATGCACACACACACACACTTAAATTGAAGGATGTGTAAGTCAATTATATATTCAGTGTAATACAAGAAGCTCTCACTTCCTCATCTTGTCAGTTGAGTGTCCAGGCAAGACAGCCACCTGTCCTGATCAGACCACCTGCTGCCAGGCAACCAACGGCTCATATGGATGCTGTCCAATGCCTAATGTGAGTAAAGGGTACCTGTTCTTAAGACATGCTACTCTCATATGGATTGAAGAACTGCTGGATAAATCGTGGATTCAGTCTAACTATCCAGCTCCTGACACTGACAGTTTCCTTATTTCCCTTGGTTCCAGGCCATGTGTTGCTCAGATCACATCCACTGCTGCCCTGAGGGCACACAGTGTGACCTCTACCACAGCACCTGCGTGTTGGCCCCGAAAAATCCAACCGTGGCCTCGAAGCTCCCTGCCACTGTGATGGAGCTGGAACTGGCACAGAACAAAGGTAAGAGTGAATCAGTTGAGCGGGTGAGATGATGAAGGAATTGAGGCCGTCGTGAATGTGTCAACCCTGACTGATAGAATCAGGGATTTAAAGGAGTGGATGAAACACTTGAGCGAAGAGTAGGCTGTCAGTCAGCCATGTATACGGAAATATCAGTACACAATATCAGAAGGATCAAGCCATTATTTTAGTGGGAGAGAGAAATGGAGGCTAATTAAAGCTGAACTTTGATTTAAATGCTTATTTCACATTAACATTTGTTTTGATAAACAGCGTAGCCAAAGGCTTTCATTTAAATTTCCAATGATATAAAACATGGAATCAGCTCAGAAGCATTTTCAGTTATGTAAAATATATGATCAAATATTGATAAATATCATTTTGATGTCAAATATTCTCATTGGATTTGCTGTCATTTAAATCGGTTACAGCTCTATCTCATTTATAAATCGTGTCTCTGTATATCTCTCAGTCGGTGCTGTTCCCTGTAACGACTCTGTAGCCTGCGCTGATGGACACACCTGCTGTAAAACACCCGTCGGAGCCTGGGCCTGTTGTCCCTTACCTGAGGTACCAGCGAACCACTGTGTATATGAATCACAGTGTAATGCTCAGTCATGTAGGTCAGTGTGGAGGTGGATTTAGGTGGAGGTGGATGAATCATGATAGTATAGCATCGATATATTTATTTATCCAAATTTTACTACTTTAAAAGATAACAGATCACCATCATTTTGCATTTTATTTATTTTTATTCCAATTATTCTTACTTTACCTTGCTTTTCTGCCTGGCATTCAGTGTGGACAGCAAAGAAAGAATTTGATTGTACATGGAACCATGTTTCTTCAGTGTACAGATGACAATATACACTTTGAGTCTTGAATCTTGAATCATTTGGGGAAAAAAACAACTAGTTTTTGTGTCTGTTTGCTGCAGTAACTTTATTTATCCAAAGCCACTGAATACAGCTTATTGTATTGTATTGCTGTTCTTACTGCAGGCTGTGTGTTGTGAGGACCATTTGCACTGCTGTCCCCATGGCACCATCTGTAACCTGGCAGCCTCCACATGTGATCAACCCACAGGCAGTAATGCTGCTGTGCCCTGGGTTAAAAAGGTGCCCGTCTTCCCTTTAGTGACTGATGACTGCAAGTGTGGCCAATCCACGTGCTGTAAGACAGCAACAGGGGACTGGGCCTGCTGTCCTCTGCCTCAGGTGATGTAGCACATGATTTTCATAGCAGATACAGCAAAACAAGCAAGTCACATTATAAAATGGGTGTGAAATTGAATAAAGTATTCCGGGTTTGGTGTGGATATGTAGGTAACACAAAGTTGCCATGTTTATAATCTGTGAACCTCTCAGGCTGTGTGCTGCGGTGACTACATCCACTGCTGCCCTCACGGTACAGTCTGCAACCTGGAGGCCGAAACCTGTGACGACCCATCAGGTTTTGCACCTTCCCTTCCGTGGACAGGCAGTGACTCCACTCTGACCTCAGACGTTCAGGATGAGATATGTGACAGGAAGACCATGTGTCCAGGAGGCACCACCTGTTGTGAGAAAAATTCTGGACAGTGGGCCTGCTGCCCCTTACCTCAGGTCAGCACCATTTCTCCTCATTGTGCGTTTGCAGTTACAGAACTTTTTAAACATGCACACAAAAGGTGTTGAGCTCTCACTTGAGGATGCTTGCTGTTGATCAAAGGAGGGCTTCGTAGTAAGAGATCATTTAACATCTCGTTGTTCAACATTCAGGACCCACACTCTCTCATCCCGAATTCACAGCTCTGACTGGGCTCTTGTCTGAAAATACAGCAGCAAGAACTCAAATAGCTTTAGATGTATTCGGAGCCATGGATGAAACTGTGTTCGGGTTGGAGTTAGTGGAGGAAAACAAACTCGAAAACTTGTTTTATGTGTTGAGGAAAAGAAATGTTTATGTTTCGCAAAAGGATAAAATGCAACAGTAAGAATAGTAAAATATGATACAGTAAAACTTCATTAGTACATGTTTTTAAGTCAATCAAATAGAAAATGAGTAAGCATCTCATAATGATAATGATGTTTTTGTAATCATTTTCTATTATTTTCTATTTATTAGCATTGATTATAAATGCGCTGCTCTAAGGACAAATACAATTTTATATTTGTTAGACAAGTTGATTAAGGAAAATTATTTTTTGGTAAATGAAAGTAATCGTGAACAGCACTGCTAGACATTACCATATGACCAAACAAGATAATATAACATCGTGTAGTTTGGATAAAAGATTGTGTCACAGTGTCTTGCATCTGTGGAACACAAAAACGGCCAATTACAGGGATTTCAGTCGGTATTAAAAAGCTATTCGATCTTGTGCTTTGCAGGCTGTTTGCTGTAACGACCATGAACACTGCTGCCCCAAAGGCTACAGTTGTAATGTGGCTGAGCAGACGTGTGAGAAGTCTGAAGGCCTGAGGCTGGCCTGGCTGCAGAAGATCCCGGCTCTGCCAACGGAGCCCTCCCAGGCTCTTAGACGCCCAGCCTGGCTCTCTCGGATCATGTGTGACCCCCACACCAGCTGCCCCGAGGATACAACATGCTGCTTCATGGACAAGACCCACAAGTGGGGCTGCTGCCCTCTGCCAAACGTAAGCATCTGATTACACTGGTCAACAAAAAGATACTTTCTGTTTGCTACTGAATCAATTCCAGCTGACATATTATATTAAATCAGGAACGCTGATTCCAAATCTGAATTCAGAATTGATCCTGCATGGCAGGATTTTGAGTTACAGGTATGGTCGATTTTTGTACATACTATATATGCATGTAAGTATGTACGCATGCATCTAACTTAAATCTTGACGTGCTGGACAAACTGAATTCAGATTCAGCATACATGATTTAGTTTAGAACACATAGATTTCCCTCGGTCATCTCACAACCTATTGATGACAAATAAATAAAATAATTAGGATGACCTCAGAGTTATTCCTGCTGTCCTTTAGGCAGTCTGCTGTAGCGGTGGAACCCACTGCTGCCCCAGTGGTCACACCTGTGAACCTCACCGGACCTCCTGTTCAAAGGGCCCCCACATTATCCCCTGGTTCACCAAGACGAGCGCTCTGACAGTGCCTGGCACTTTGACAGACGTTAAGTGTGATAACAAAACCAGCTGCGCCTCAGGAACAACCTGCTGTAAACTGGCTACAGGAGCATGGGGCTGCTGCCCTCTGGTCAAGGTCTGTATATGACCTTGATCATGATCTTACAATCATTCATGTTGTTCTTTGATTTCCCTTGTAAAGGTCTTTCACATATCCTAGGTTTTTAATGAGTTAACTACAGTGCGCCATAAGAGATTTCTAAAAATAGTGACCACAACATGGATTAAAAAATGTTTTTCTAGAAATTAGTTTTACCTTAAATTGTACTGGTTATCAGTTTGGTGTCAAATCTTACTTCCTAATAACTTAAATGTTTTTATAGATTATCAACACAATTTTAAAAATAGCATCAGTTTATGTTTCATTTCATCTCCCTTTATACCATTGAACTGGATAACCAACTTTTAAAACTAATACAAAAAATCAGGACTTAATGAAAGTCATAGACACAAAATGTACCGTAGTCAAAAAAGAAAAGAATGTCTGTGATGATATATTAGAAAGAGTGGATTATATTATTCTCCAATATATAATATTATTCTCTCATGATCTACCAATAAAATCTACCAGTACAAATTATTTTTCAAAACACAGCTAGCATGGGAGCATGAATGAGCTCCTGCCCATGATAACAAAGCTTTAATGCCAAACTAGAGGGAGCACTTATCACCAACAAAGAACACGAATCATTTTTCTTCACATTTATTTTAGTGTATAATTTTCAGAATTATTATTATCATCATTATGTTCAAACGTGAAGTCCTTAAAGATGACTCTTCCCACATCTCTCCAGGCAGTCTGTTGTGAAGACCACGAGCACTGCTGTCCACAAGGCTACACCTGCAACATGGAGACGGGGACGTGCGAGAAGAAGAACCACAACGTGCTCATGCAAGCGCTCCGTCAGAGCACAGTGAAACAGCACAGTCTGGAAGAGGCAGACGATGACATGCGTGCACCATGTGACAGCACAGGGGACTTTAGCTGCCCAAGGCAAGAAACATGCTGCAAGATGTCAGACACAGAGTGGACTTGCTGCCCCTCGCCCAGGGTACGTTCACTTCCCAGTCATTTGCCCCTTACTCACATAGTAATGATAATAATCATAACAATATCACCAGTAATAATCGGGATAATAATAACAAGAAGATGTTTGAGTTATTTTCATGGTGGGGATAATAAGGCTTTGGTGCTGCCAAACCAGAGGGAGCACTCATCACCAACATACATACGTGTAAATACTTTCCTTCACGCCACATTTCAAATTCAAGTCACCAATGTTTGGCTTTCAGTGTCTTCACCTATCTACTTTAACTCAAATGCACCTGCTCCCAGCATCAAACGCCCCAGTATCTAACAGCTTTTTTTTTTTTTTGTCTTTGACAGGCTATCTGCTGCCCTGACTTAAAGCACTGCTGCCCTTCAGGGTACACCTGTGACCTGAAAGCTGGTGGGTGCACCCTGAAAAGGACCCAGCTCACCTGGGACTCTTTGTTTGAGGACAGAAAGAGACACTTGGTCCCAGGTGGACTTTAATCCCACCGAGGTGCGCTGATGATCCATCTTTAATTCATAACATCAACAACACATAAGGGCTTTTCCCCACTTCCTTGTTATTTCAATCCTCGTTATGCTCGACATTTAGAAGACAACAATACTGCCATGAAAAGAATAGGAAGGCCACATTGTTACTCATTAAGGTTAAGATTAGTGTTATTCTACATTATTCTTTGTCTGCAAGCCCATGAAACTGCTACTAAAGATAAATCCGTATTATAGGGTTTTTTTTCATGTCACAAATTATTTAATTTATCCGTTTTAATTTCAGTGTGTGTCTACAGAAAGGGAGAAAAATAAAAATAGATTCATCAGCAAATCCTGTGTCCGAAAAATATTAAACAATATGTGAGAACTACAGGAAGTTTATAAGGTTATTATCCTTATAAATAAGGGTAATAACACTTTGGCATACAGGCCCAGAATTTTTCGGATCATTTCTCAGGATTTCCTGAGTTGAGCTGTTACAGTTATATTAAATAGGGAGAAACTGGGGTATCCTTTAAAACACATCAAAAATTGGAAAATTAACTAACTAAAATTAACTTTATAATACTTTCCAGTAAAGCATTATTCAGTCAGAGTCCGATAACGGGGCAGAAAATATCTCTGGTCTGGATATTGGGAACGTCAGCAGCTGAATGGTGCAACACTGGAGCTCAGTGACTGGGTGGAATGAGATTTATCAGACTTTTTTCCATGGGATTAGTTGGAGCATAACAAAACAAAGGAAAGTGTTATCCTATTTATATATTTATACACAGAGGATCACTCAACCCAACACCAGCCCACTCCACTGTCTTAGTTTTTCTATAAGTACTGTGCTTTTGCTGTTTGTTTATTTACATACATGACATACATCGCCATATTTTGGGCAAAATTTACATACATTACATTTAATTGAAGATTTTTTTTGTCTAAGCACAATTCAAAGTACAGTTGACACATAGTGGTAAATGAAGTCCTACAACTGTGAATTTGTGTTTTTTATTAAATCCTTGTGTAACTGCTGTGATAAAAGGATTAGAGAAATAGCACAGAATAACAATGTGGAGTAGGTGAAAGAACGTTTAAATTGTACAAAGGTTTCCCTCTGTTACATTTTTGGTTGTTATTGATTAAAGTGAAAGGGGCAGTTGAAGACCCCCACAAACAGCTTGTCCCTGCTATTGTTTTTGAGAGTTGCCCCCATTTGTCTGCATCAGATGTCTTATTTATGTGCAGTGGTGTCATTTGAGAAGTGCAAATTTGATTTTTCGTTTGTGTTTTGTGAAGAGTAAAGTGTTGATTTCTCTAAACATTGCCCCATAAGTAACTGCTAAGTACATCAAACAAGGGGTTTGCTACATTAGCAGTGAACACAGAAACACACTGAGACAATAATTTTGCTTTTAGCAATGGCATTATTTCCCACCTGGGACGGATGCTAGATTTTGGGAAAAACTTTTTATGTTTCCAAACAATAATTCCAACCTTTTTTAAAATGGTATTGCACTTGAAATCTGTAAGAGTGAAGATGATGGAAGGACTTTGGAGGCCATTAGGTGTTTGTTATTATGTCATAATCTGTGAATTCCTATGAATTAAGATTAGGCACATCCTAGATCCGAGATGTTTGCAGTCTTAAATAATTTAGTTTGAGGAGGAGGGGCTTAAGATGAGAGCTTGAGATAAAAGTTCACTGAGGTCATCACTGAAGTTTAATCTACTGACAGGATGTGCAGCTGCTTTACCAAACAAGCCCACACACTTCCTCTGGCCCTTTTTCCTCTATATCCGCTTACACCCCCACACTCCCCCCCACACACACACCCACATATCATCCTGAAGTTGTTATGACGACCCAAGTAAACACAAGACAAGCAGTTTGCAGTGGGGGTGGTGGGTGGGTGGTGTGTGTCCTACTTTCCTGTCAGCTTGGGCAGTAGTGCCAGGCTGACAGGGAAGCTTTATAACATCATCTGCCCTCTGGTGGCTGAAAGCAAATGTGAAGGCGCTTCTGCTTAAGTTGAAAACAATGACCATCACATGACGTTTCTGCCCTAAATGAGGCCAGAGACTACTTTGTATTGGCTCCTTATTGAAAAGCTCCAAGATAGTTACACATATTTAAAAAAAAAAAAAAAGATTGTCAACTCATGCCACATTCAAGCTTTCAAAAAAATACTCATCGTCATTGGATTCAGCCCAATTAATTCAATAAGATCTGTTTTGGCGAATGAGACCTGAAGAAGCTCTTTAATGCCAATGAAGCTTTTCAGTTCTATGTATAGCGGAGTTGCCGTGCCAACAGCTGGGAGGAGTGACGCGACAGACACCTATTGACGTGAGAGAAAAGTTTCTCCCCACCCTCACTATTGGTCAGTCGCTGATCCCAGCTCCCTGCTGAGCGAATGTTGCCAGGGAGAGGGACCCTCCACCCAAATCCCACAAACACACACACACACAAACACATGGATCTCTGTGTGGGCGAGCAGATGTGGTGGCTGACAAGAATAAAGTGATGATTTTGTGTCACATTACTGTAGAGACACACACAGTAGCACAATTGGCAGATTTATTAATTTTTGAACTCTGTATATAATCAATAAAAGTTCAATCCCCAATCTTAATATTATTGCTAATTATTTCCAATGGGTGATCATTACAATATTAGATAGATAGATAGATAGATAGATAGATAGATAGATAGATAGACAGACAGACAGACAGACAGACAGACAGACAGACAGACAGACAGATAGATAGATAGATAGATAGATAGATCATGTAAATAACTGTTTAAAAAATTCATAATCTTTCTTTTCTGGGTCTTTGGACATTATTATCTGTGGTGTAAAGTGGGTGGTGTGTGGGTGGGTGGGTGGGTGGGTGGGGGGTGTTCTGGGGGTCAGAGGTGTAAGAGTTCATAACTCACACAGAGTTATGACCAATCAGCAGAGCCAGTGGGGGCAGACAGACAGCAGGTTACACTTGGATACAAATATACACAGGGCACGGGTCAAAACAGATAGAAACAGATCGGGGACGGACGACTTTCTCATCCACTAAATTTCTGTTTTTAAATTTTTTTATTTTTTTTTAAGAACTGGATCACTGACTCTCACCTGAGCCTGTGGCAAGAGGGGAACCACCTGATTGTCCTTGTGAGGTAACGTGCTCCGCTGGCACAGAGATATAGGTGTTACTGGAGTCTGCTTGCACTTCACTGAGGGATCACTGGTCTGGACATATAACTGTGGATGGAGATCTGCGTATCTTAAACATAGTGTCGTGACTGTGGAGACATCAAAGTCTGATATGGATCTGGTCATCTTATAATATAGAGTCATTCAACTTCCCATATTTAACTCACACGCCCATCGCATGAGGATTTCATGAACTTTGTGTTTGTGTGTGTTGAAAGTGTGTGTGTATCTGTGATTTGCTGCTAACATGGCGAGGGGCTGAGGGAGAGAGACTCTGACAGCTGGCTGGGCCAGTGGAAAGCATGCGCCCGCTTCGCTCCGTGCTATTTATACTCACCTTGCCAGGATCACTGCTGGTGTATAGTCATTCACGCCCTGCCATGGCAAATACTATCTCTTTCAAATACCTACCCATTACAAATTTGCTGTATTAACTATGGTTGATACAAGTTTATTTTGGGTAATGTATATGGAAGAATTGAAGTTTCCAAAAGTAAAAAAAACATTACAGTCATTTACTTTCACTGATTATTATTAGTAGTAGTAGTAGTAGTAAGTAGTACTTAAGTAGTAGTAGTAAATTCTGCATATTTGTGTGTGTCTGTTAAAAACACAGACTTATGGATTACATTATTGTGGTTCTCTGACCTTTGACCCCCACCAGACAAAGTTTGAACTTGTCTACTTTTTTCATCCCAAACCTGTAAAATAAGTGACACAAACTTTTTTTTTCAAACGCAAGTTAATCTTTGATAGTAACTCAAAAATATCTTCTCAACGTTTTCAGTAATTCACGTAATCAATAATTTTGTCCCACAAAAAAACTACTTTCTCCGGATCTTGTTTTGTTTTTTTAATGTGTGTTGTTTCTTCTCCATGTTTTCCTCCAGCTCTCACAATAGATCCACGACCGCAGTGACAGAGAAATGGCCATCCCCCCGGTTTTTAACTCCAACACACCTTTTATTATTGTGGCCGGAGGCTCCGAGCTCTGTTTTCTCGGTACAGAGGACAGCAGCAAAAGTCAGGAGGATGGAAAAGACTCACTGGTCCACGTCATAGCCCCTCACCTGAGTCGGGTGATGCAGCAGGGCACCGCCAAGCACGTGGTCACAGAGGGGCCCGAAGTGTCTGAGGAGAATCCCTGTGTCTCTATAGTTGCACAGGCTCAGAGTAAGACTGTGAGACTATGTGTATTATGAATGTGTATATATAATGAATGTGTAGATATTATGGCACATTAAGCCATAAAATAAAACAAAATAAAATAAAATAAAATAAAATAAAATAAAATAAAATAAAATAAAATAAAATAAAATAAAATAAAATAAAATAAAATAAAATAAAAATTCCAACATTCCTCCCCAACATAAAGAATAGAATGACAAAATATGAGTAAACTAACAATAAAATGAGAAGAAACATATGAATTACTATTATTTACATACGTATAATGTATTGTAATCACATTTTCTTTTACAACAGCCAGTGGTGAAACTCTGTTATATTTTTCCCTGTGATAGGTGAAGACTTCCAGGAGTTCAGTCCTACCAGCACACGGCGTCCCTACGCGCGATGTCAGCAGCTTCAGAAGCTCAGGTACCTCACAGCATCACCCGCATTAACCCTCAGTATGCCAAACGTTACGGGACAACTGAACATTACACCCAGGGAGAAACGCTGATGTAGATGTCGATCCTAAACTTTGGGCCTTAATGTGCCGCTGTCACAATAATAAATAAATAAATAAAACACTGGTCACTGTTCATTAGAATGTGAACGTAGCCCATAGCGTTTGCTACCTTGTTGTAACCCAAAGCATGAAAAACATCTTTACCTTGAACTATGCAGCATCAGTCCTTTAACAGGCATCCAGTGGAGAAGTCGTACTTTAGTGACATCTTGTGGTTATAAAAAAAAAGACAGTAAATGATAGCAATTCAATATCACTGTACTGTATTAGTCTCCATGACCTGTGTAGGTAATGAGCTATCAGCTGAGAGCCTGGCATGAGGTGACTGACACTGGATGTCTGTTGAGACAGTGTGTATTTAGCATTGTGTGTTTTGTGTCGGTTGCAGACCTGTTGCCACAGAATCAGCCTTTGTGGGGGGAGCAGAGGACGAAGTGTGCACCGCCGAACTACTGCACCACAACCTGCAGTGGAAACAACGCAGAAAAGCCAGGACAAGGCGAAGCCAGGGGGACGGGGAGGAACCTCCTGTTATCCGGGGCCTGTGGGTGCAGGAGATCGACTGGCTGAAGTCAGTGGACGGAGACGCCGAGTCACCTGCACATATCATCCCGCCACCTCCTCAGTTTATTGACTCTCTCTCAGACTCCTGCTGCCACGCAGACCAGCACTCCTACATACGTGATGACGTATGCAACTGTGTCAGAGGGTTAGAGGATGCCACGCAATCAGAGGATCAATCCAGGTCAACGGAAACAGCCAGCACATCATCCAGCTCTGAGGACAGAGGGGGCTCGGACACTGATTGTGATCTCGAGGGGGAGTCTGAATCTGTCCGCACCCATGAAAGCGACTCAGACTCAGCCTGTTGTGCAGAGGACAACACACATGCACAAGATAGCTCAAGAGTCCAAAACAACAGCTCACACTTGACCCTTGACCTGATGCATGTGTCTGGTTTTACCTCTTGTCACGCTGAGTGGGATTTGGAGTTTGCGGGATGTGTTCAAAGCCCAGACGGACACTCAGACTCCACCTGCACGGCCGACACTGGCGACACATCCCAGCATGCCTTTGGTTTTGATGACTTGAGTGATTCTGACGCAGTTTTGGAAAAACTAAGAGGCACAGTGACATGGATGCCGAAGCACTTTGTTTCACCTCTCTTTAAAGACGTGATGAGGGAGACGCGGAAAGACTGTGGGTCTCTCAATGAAGGACTCCTATTTCATCATGTAAGACTTTGACACTGGTTTACGTATGCTGGTGTTTGGTGTTCTAAATATGTTGCATTCCTGGTAACATCCCAATCAGATATGCAGAAGGGGATGAAGGTACAATAGCAGTTCAGTATCTCACTCACATGAAGATTGCAAGGGCATGAGGTTATACATGAGCATCCCGTCTCATGCTCTACCATCATTTTGACACATAGCCCATCTCAGTCTTCATCTCATGCTCAGAATCAGTTGAAATAAGTATTTTTAATGAAAGGAAAGAGCTTGAGAGAGACTCTACTCATGTGCAATTTTGTCTCATTCATTCACATTCATTATAGTATAATGGTATATAGTTTTTTTCTGTGTTCTTTTGGCTCAATGTTTGATCGCCACCACCTGCTGAGGCGAAATATCTGGCTCCATAGCTGCTAAACTCTACCACTGTATTGACCAGCTGCTCTCGAACCATGTCTGTTTTCACTATGAATTACCTTTGTCACATTATACACAGTCATTCAATCAGTTACTTTTACACTATATTAATCAGTGTAGCTTAAAAAAAACACAAGTGTCCCAAATCTACAACAAGTACTTAATTAATTGATCAGTAGATAAACGGATTATATAGATTAAGACAATTTAGTCATTTTTAATCACACTTAAATCAGTTCTTGTCTGCCTAGACATCAGTGATTGGGGTGTTTGCGACAGGGCAACATGTTTTCTGTATTATTTTTTTTTCTTCTGTCCTTTAATCCCTCAGTCTGTTTCTCATTCATGCTGTTATGTGCATTCTTGTATCCTTAAGAAACTACGGCCCAGTAGTTCTCAGTACAGGGAGGGAGAGGAATACTGCATTCTTTACCACATCCAGAATGGCTCATACGGTGACGTTTTCTGTGTTCGGGACAAAAGCACTGGATTCAAATGTGCTGCCAAGAGGGTAAGCCAAGAAAGAATGAGTCATGCTGTAAAATACCGATATTATGCTCAACGCTTTGGGAAACAATATCTTCCAGCTGTTGATTTTAGAGATGAGGATTGAGTTTTATCACATCACTGATCATGTGCTGATCTCAGATTCCACTGAGTCGCTTCAGCCGTGATGAGGTCTGCTCATGGAGTCTCCTGGATTCTCCTCGGGTTGTGGAGCTCTTTGGCGCTGTGAGGGATGGACTGAATGTTGTTCTCTTCATGGACTTGAAGCCAGGTATGTTTTTGTCAATGTGAGAATATAATCCATCCAGCAAAACAATCAAATTAAGAGTATTGCAAAAATGTTCAGCTTGTTTGGCCCAGCTCCTGAAAAAGATGAAACCTCTACCTGAGAATCTGGCTCTGCACTACCTTCATCAGTGTCTGGAGGCGCTAGAACACCTGCACCACAGGAGGGTCCTCCACTTGGATGTCAAAGGTGAAGTTCATCTTCATGTTTTAAATCTGTTGACATGTCAGATATGTTGACGTGGCCTCGTCATATCTTGCCATCTTGGCACAATAATAACTATTATTATTATTATTATTATTATTATTATTATTATTATTATTATTATTATTATTATTATTATTATTATTATTATTATTATTACTATTATGATTGGTAATAGCAACCATAATAATAATAAAAATATTTTTGACAAACATAATTTTTCACTAAAATATCATATACTGTATTTGGTTCAGTTGTTTCTGTTTTTGACAAACTTGAAACACACGTCTCAGGCCATCATTAAAGAGGGTTATTTATTATTTATCATGGTGGCTGGTCAACAATTTATAGGTGCCTCACAGCCATTAACATTAACCACTCTCGCATCACACCACACTGCACTACAGTACAACAAATCGCCATCTGCCTTATTTGTTACGATCAGTAAGGAGGCGCTAGGGACCTAGTAAATCCCGGGTCCCCACAGGGGTGCTAACCCAGTTACTCACACATATCACTTCCATACTGCTTTAAATTTAGCTCAGTTTTTAATATACTGCACACTGCTACATTGCTTCTTGTCTTAATAGTAGATTTTATATTATATATTTGTCAACAGAACGTAGAAGGAGGGAGCATAGGATAGCATGGTTCTGGTTTCAACTTGCATCCCTGGGGATGGCGCCTAATCCTATACTGACACATCACCACTTAACGCTCAGTCATCCCTGCTCAGAGGATTGAGAAGGAGGGTGCTCAGTCAAATGAGGCCCCTCCATTATGCATGGAGTTTACCAAGAGCAGGTTCACTGAGCCAGCGAAGGCTAAATTAGCAGTCTCGCTGCATCAGATCATCATGTGGAGGTGGAAAAAATACTCTATGTCCCAGATGCTATATTTTTGCAAAGGGTTTGTACCCTCTTTGACCAAAAAAGCCTTTGTTCCCACTGTGTACCCATCACTCTGACTGCCTCTGACAGCCCCCTGATTTCTCAGTCACACTGTCTCACAACCAGCTCCAAAATGAAAACAAGCTGTCTCTCCAAATCCTGTTTGTTGATCTTATTTCAGCTGACAATGTGCTGCTGTCTGCCGACTGCAGAGACACATTCCTCTGTGACTTTGGTCTCTCAGAGACGTTGGATGACAGTGGATGGAGCACAAAGGCGTTCGGGGGTAAGCTGGATCTAAGAAGTCTGTTGTACATCGTCTTACAGTAAATTGGTTGATCACTCAGTTGTAGTTCATCATGCAAAGTTACAGTATGATAGCGGCAACAGATTTCTCTCAGACTCTCCTTTTACTGACATAAGATGTAAATTAAAAAAGTTGCTCATCTTGAAAAATATCATTGATGGCTGTAGAATTGTTTTTAGCAGGATGATGACAATGCTATGAATGGAATGTAACATCACAAAAACAATGTTTTAATAGTAACTATTAATACATATACAAAAAAAAACACTTACACCCGATTGTGTAATGTTTTCAGTGGTTTAAAATGTTTATAAAGTACAAGCCATGACAAGACGAGCCCGAAGGTCAGTACTGCAGAGATAAGAACGGATTGTGTGTCCACATAGGAACTGACTTCCCAGGCACAGAGACCCACATGGCCCCAGAGGTGGCTCGAGGGGATCAGCTCTGTGCAAAGGCGGACGTATGGAGTAGCTGCTGTATGCTACTGCACATGCTCAACGGTTGTCCCCCATGGATACGTTACTATTCCCATCCACTGTGTCTCCAGGTGAAACTAATATTTTCTTTGTCTATATAATAATCTGATGGTTTTTGTCACAGAGGTTTGGACGAACCCATTCTGTTCTGCCATCTTCACATTTCTTGTCAGATTGTCAATGAGCCTCCGCCTCTGTGGGAGGTGCCATCCACCTGTAATAACTTCACAGCCAAAGTGTTCAGGGCCGGACTCCAGAAAGACCCTGACAGACGAGCATCTGCAAAGGACCTCAGGAGGAGAACCACCAAGGCCCTCAGAGCAGGCAACAGCAGCTTTACATACTCACTGCTAGAAAGAGAGAATATTTCCTGGTCCAATTACACAAAAGAGAAATACTGTGATTCTTACTCAATACATTTGATGTTACTTTACAAAGTATATTTTACATTAAAAAAAAATCAAATTGAAAGTTTTTTATTTATTTATTGAAGACATCGTCAAATATTAAACCAGTGGTTTCTTACAATAAAACCATATCTGGTTTGGCCCCGTGGGGACCCGGGACAGAAAAGGTCCCCCTTGCTTATATAAGAGGCAACAAACTGAAGGACTGAATGTTTGAAGTGAATTTATATTTTTGCTTCACAGTGGGAGGTCTAAGTCCCTGGTCTGTCAAGACCGCCTGTGAGATTCTGCATCGTGGCAGGATCACCCCAAACAAACCATCAGCTTCTGCTTCAGCACCCACAATGCACTGGGTCAGCCCCTGGAGAACTGCAGCGGTGGAGGAGGACACCAGTGACTGGGAAGATGGAGACTCAGACCAAGACTCTGATGTGACGGCAGATTCCGCCACCAAAGAGTGGGACTCGCAGCCTAAATCCCTGCTAGATGACTATGCTGCAGAGGAAAAAGCCTGGGACACTTGGTCTGATTCAGACATCGATATGTACATGGGAGAGGAGGAATTCATCCAGGAGAGGTGGCTGAAAATGGACAGGGACTATGAGGCGGACTGGGAAGAGGATGGGCAAGAGGAGGAGGTGGAGGTGGAGGAGGAGGATGAAGCAGAGTGGGACTCTTCTACATCCACAGAGAGGCAACAAATGGGGCAGATGTTATGTGTTGTAATTAGGGGTGTTCGATTTTTAAACCACTGGACTAAATGACCAAACTGTATATGGAAGAGTTAAAAGCCACTCCAACATTATTATTACTAACAAAACAATAACGACATATAGTAACATAACATATAGTAAAACTGCAGACTGGAACTTTTGATTTACATTGTTATACTGGTGCTTTTATTTATTTATTTATTTAAGTATAAATGATGATATAACCAGATGACAATGTTCAGTCTGTCAGCTGAAAATGTCTCATCCTACGTACCTTTCTGCTTTTTATTGAAATACTCCATACAGAGGGAGATAATTCATTTGTTGACCAAACTATTCATTAATTGCTGCAACTCTACTGCTCTCGTGACCATTAGTGTCTGAATGTTAGAAGTAAATTTATATTTTTGCTTCACAGTCGGAGGTCTAAGTCCCTGGTCTGTCAAAACCGCCTGTGAGATTCTGCATCGTGGCAGGAAGACACCCCCACAAAACACCCCAAACAAACCATCAGCTTCTGCTTCAGCACCCACAATGCACTGGGTCAGCCCCTGGAGAACTGCAGCGGTGGAGGAGGACACCAGTGACTGGGAAGATGGAGACTCAGACCAAGACTCTGATGTGACGGCAGATTCCGCCACCAAAGAGTGGGACTCGCAGCCTAAATCCCTGCTAGATGACTATGCTGCAGAGGAAAAAGCCTGGGACACTTGGTCTGATTCAGACATCGATATGTACATGGGAGAGGAGGAATTCATCCAGGAGAGGTGGCTGAAAATGGACAGGGACTATGAGGCGGACTGGGAAGAGGATGGGCAAGAGGAGGAGGTGGAGGTGGAGGAGGAGGATGAAACAGAGTGGGACTCTTCTACATCCACAGAGTATCTCCACGCTCTCAGAGGCCTTTTCCCTTTGCTACGAAAAGGTCAGCAGACAAATGATAGTCCATGGGGATCAGAAGCAGAGCTTGGATATCTCAGAGATGGTGAGTACGCCAAAGTGTTTAGTGTTTATCATGTGGACATCTCAGCAGGGTTAACACATTTTATATGTATGATATTAGATCATTTACATACAAACATGTTATGTGGTGTCCCGGTGTAGAAAACATTGTTTTTCCATGACATAGGTCATGGAAAGTAGGGTCGCTAGCTGCACCTAAACAAAAAACACTGGAATAGTTGTTCGGACAGTTTTGGTTCTGACGTACAAACACTGTCTCTGCTAGATGTAGCAATCAACACCGTGAACCAGACACCCTCCCCTGAACCTCGAGATGACCCCCCATCTTGTTTTAGCTGCTCAGATACGTCTCCGATAGATGCCTCAGAAAAGGTGTGTATATCCATATCCATGGATTCAGGTACAAACTCATCCATAAATTCACGTGGAGCAGAAAATTCTCACTTGGATCATATGTTTTGCAAGGATTCCGACCATTCGTCCGATGACCTGAGCTCTGGAGTCTTTTCTTCCTGCAACAGTCAAAGCGATGGACACTTGGAGTGGCTGGCCTCTGCGAATCAGCCCACCTCCCACTGCTTCGAAGGTAAGGTTGGCGGGTAAGCTATTTGTTGCATATGCCTTCTGCTGACTTTATTTTTAAGGCTGTGGCTCTTGCAGGTGTTGACATCTGGATAGAGAACATCCAGGGCAATTGTCTGAGGATCCGTGAGCATCGGCAGGTCAAAGTGGGCCACATTGCTATAGGAATTAGTCAGCAGGTAAAAAAAAAACAAAAAAAACTTTGTGTTTACATCAATCATCAATTTGATGACCATGACTTTGAGAATATTCTCTCGTACAATCATGTAATATAATAATATTGTCTACAACTGTGGTCATTTGTTTCCAGTTGTGTAAATTGTGTGATTCAAGAATATATAAAGAAGACTATGAGACTGACAGTGCCAGATTTCTCAGTCTCATAGTAACAAATCGGTTCTACATACTGTTATTGACATTTCAGTCTACTAAATTTAATAGCGGTTAATGCAACTTTTTTTTTAGTCTTTATTCATTAAAAAAAAAAAACTATACAACACCAGTAGTGGTGATCACAGGATATGTCTGACCTGTTCACATAACCAGCCCTATAGCAACAAACAGGTTTTGTTTAATTGTCGCTCAGTGACAAGAGTATATTAAATTTCATCACATCATTTCTTGTCTCTAGACTACTTCCTCTATATAGGCTCAATTCACTCTACATTTCCTTTTCCAATTCCAGTTCAATCAAACCAGTTTCACTGACTTACAAATCTTCTCGTAAAATAAACATAAAATCTTCGTTGACAACGCAGATGTCTGGGAAAGCCTTCACGTTCGAGACACTGGACAGAAAGTTGGTGTCTTTCGAAGAGGAAGTCACGGGGTCTTGTGTGTGGCTCCGCTGTGTTCCTGCTCCTGACACCTGTCAGCACTGGAAGTGGAGGGTACGAGACAGCAAGCTGGAAGTGAAGGAATGACACAGAGGTTTGCTGTATTGTATCGTTTGCCCTAACTTATGTTGTTCTTAAATTATGGCAGAAAAATACATACATGTTTTTTTTGATCTGCTCAATTGTATTTAGTGAGCTGATTAGTTTGTTTTTAATCTTTCCTAATAAGAGTGAAAGGAAGATAAGTGTCTCTCTTGTACAGTTACTGCTTTAAACAAGGAATATACTGATATATAATAATACAATATTAGCCCTGAATACTTTTGTACTTAATATTACTGACATTTTATATCTTAATAAAAAAGAAAAAAAGCTCTCCTCTGCTTTTTTTCCCCTTATTGTTGCCTCCTTCACTTAGTGTGCGCTGCAGAATATTTACATGTAGCTGGTTCATCATTACACACAACATGCTATCTGAGACAAGACTTATCCCAAAGAATGTCATGACATTGCTCTTCATGTTTCAAATTATGACATTGTCCATAAAATTATGTGATATATTGTTTTTTATTTGCATTTTTGGGTTCAGATCACCTGTTACGCTCTAGATTCATAGTAAGCTTTGGAATGGAGCAATGTAGCATGGTTGAAGAATAAGGTTAATAATAAACAGTGAAAAAGAAATATTCACTTGTGCTTAAAGTGAGCAATTTCTTGAATGGAAATGTCTCTAAAAAGTGAAAAATAATGTCGGTGCAGTTTCAGGACTGTGGCCTTTATTATGACGACATTTCAGAAAACACAACAAGAACGATTCTGCAAATATTATATAAAATCAGGATTGGCATGAAACAACAAAGCGGTAAAGAAAAGAAGTGACCTGTGATGAGACATAATGTGAATGCCAAAATAAAACAGGAAGTGCCAATATGTATTTAAAAGACACGACCTGGCCTGGTGATGTGGACTTCAGAGCTGTATTCCCAGTGGTGGGTTGCAACAGGATTTAAACCCACATATTGGCGAGTAAGATTTACAAAATGCACAGTTAAAATGTAATAAAATGCTTGTAAAAGCATACACACAGTCATACACACAGGAAAACATAACTGAAACAAAGCAAGTTAGTCACATCAAACTAACTCTAAAGTAGGAAATGTCAGGGGGCTTGGATAAGGTGGCGACTATAAACCGGAGCATTTGTGTCTCCGTTGTCATGCTGTGCCACAATTGTGGTTGTTTCATTCCATTCTTTGTAGTAACTGGGTGTTTTTGTCTCTTTGTGGCTTTCCTTTGGTTGTTTGGTGTCTTATGTGATCATTTAATGTCTCTTTACTGTCTTGACAGGTCTCTTTAGTCATTCGCGTTTCATTTAAAATGTCCTCTTATGTCATTCTACTGTATGTTTGTTTTAGTGACTACGCTAATAATTTGGTCTCTTTGGTCATTGTTGTGTTTTTGTTGCCTTTGTCTTCGTATCTTAGTTCTGTCATTTTGTGTAGTGGTCATCTGGTGTCTCTTTGTAATCATGTCATATCAGTGTGATCATTGTTTGTCTTGTTAACTCCGAGTGCTCAGACTTTCAAACAAGATGAAGTCACTCTATGCTGAGGCTTCATGTCGGTATATGTATTAGTCGTACATATTGGGCATATCTTTCATAACTACATGCGCTTGACATGTGTCAGTTGTTTTATACTTTCCATCGTCCATTTGTGAAACTTGAATAAACTTATGTTGTTCACTTCCTCGACATTTTGTGCTTACTGCGTAAGCCCTGTGGACGACGTGATAGGTCAACGTGGAAAGGGGGCGGGCTCTGAGTTCCACCATTTCTACGGTGATTGGCGCCGAGGCGGTAGTGGGGAAGTGCCTGTACGCCGGTGTCCCTTGGATGCGCAAGACGCCATTTTGGAGTGACAGTGAAACATAACGGAACGCCCGAGAAGCTGTATTTTTAAAGGTAAATATTCATAGAATTGCTATGTCTTGATTTATAAATGTGACGTGAAGTGAACCGCCCGAGACCCTGTTCGAACAAAACCTATTTTCGAACGTCTAACAAGACGTCACGTTCCGCTGCCTCTACTGTGACGCGGCAGTTTGCTAACGGCTGTTCCGTTATGTTAGCCGTCATCTATCGTAGCCTCAGCCAGATTAAAAAGTTAGAGGGGAAAACGAGTATAAACTTAATCGACGCCGTTCATTAAATGACTCTGATAGGTAGAAGACGGGACGCCGTGTGCTATAACCGACGACGGGTTTTCTGTTCTTTCGTAAATGGTGTCGCCGTTTAGTTAGCATCAAGAAAACTAGCTGAAGCATCCGCCCTAAGTGGAGCTAGTTGTTGCCAGCTTCTAGTTCTAGTACCAGGCAAAATTACACCACTTTAACATGTAATACATTTAAATCAATAAACGTTTTCAGCGCATGTGGAGTGCCTTTACTCAAAATCCAAATTTGGTGGTAGTTAGCTCGAGTTTCGTCTTTCATCGAAGGTCGGGGTGTAGCTAGTACGTTAGCAGGCTCTCATCTACAGTAACATTATCCGTGTTGATACAGTTCACCAGCTGGTGCAGGCCAGTCTCATCTGATCAACGGTTGCCTTATCACTTTATCCGGGTTCATAGCATGTCGAGGGCTCCCAACAACAACTATTTACTGTCGACGAATGTACCAGTAAATTCGTCAGCAATTAATTGAGTCTCTATGAAATGTTTGGAGATCGTGATTATGCCTCCCACAACTTCCCCCTCAAAGAGGTGACGTCTTCAAATGTCATCTTTGAATCATCAGATTTTTTTCCTTTGCACAAAATGATAGTAAAAAACATCTTTTTACATATTTAGCTAACCATCGGTTTAAAAACAAATACACCCAGTTTACTGTCACCACAATTGTGGTAGGATCTATAGTTTAACACTTAAAGGTTCAAAATTTTCAACACCACAAGACAGCTTTGAAAATGTACATGTTTTGATCCACGTAGAGTAAAATTAACATCTGGGGCACTCGATAATACAGAAAATCATAGTTGAAGGTTAGTAACTAGTTAGTAGTGATATTAAACAGAAAAACCGAATGTCCCCTCACCTTTTGTTGCTTGACCAAAACAGATGAATTGTCTTTCAGCTGTCAGCACAGTCAGTGATTGACTGACTGGCTGATTTTTTACTGGCAATCAATTTTGATGTATTGTTGTAGCTTGGATTCAGTTTACAATCAGGTATGTTTTCATAAAAAGCCTCACATTTGAGAGGCTGGAACATGTATGTTTGGAAACATTGTATAAATATGACAACTGGCAAACAAATAGTTGCATTATTGCCGAATCACATTACAATACTTTACAAAACATCACATTGTCTCCTCTTACGATCATCAGTAAGAGGGTGATGAAATCTGTTGTACTCTGGTCTCTAGTGGGACTGCTCTTCTGGTTAGTGGCTTACCTGCTCCTCCTGTAGAGCCAGAGCTGCCCTAAGTGATAATTGTCAGATTGCAATGTGCATTCTTCAGTGTTAACGTTGGAAAACATGAAATAATGGCTAATGTTGACAGTATGGGCTGACTTGTAATGTATAGCCACCAACTCTAACGTTCAACGTTTAACCATTAACTTAGGTAAACATGCAAACTGAGCTCCCTGTGTAACATTTTTCCCAGTGTCTTGATAACTTGCAGTCAAACTTTTCTCTTCACTGAAATCCAGTTTTATATTGCTTTTACTAACGTGTTCTTTTTTTTATATTAGAACCTTTGTAAACTGTCTAACAGTTGTGAAATGATATACCAGCATACTAGCCTTTGTGATGGGTGGCACATTTGTTGATATCTGGACTGTTCACTCTTGTTTCTCCACATTTTCTCTATGTGTTAACTACCCTGAAACTGACAGAAAATATGTGAACAGGATTTCTTGACCAACTTTATGGCAAACACCGGAGAAGTGAGACATAATGGCACCAGAGAACTCACAGACGGTATTCGCCGATACAGAGTACCGGCGAGTACTCAAACTTAAGTAGTCGTAAAAAAAGGTATTGGGGCACCCCATTAACACCCCTACTGTTTTGTCTCTTACAGCTTCGTCACCATGGGGAATGTATTTGCAAGCGTACTCAAGGGCCTGTTTGGCAAAAAAGAGATGAGGATTCTCATGGTTGGGCTTGATGCTGCTGGAAAAACTACCATCCTATATAAACTAAAGCTTGGAGAAATAGTTACCACAATTCCTACCATTGGTATGAAAATCTATATATATCTATATAGCTTCAAGTATGTGTTTAAAATTAAAATGATAGGATAGAATTTAAAAAATTTCCCCTTTTACCTAAATAACCACCACACTTAGAAATTATTGAGCTTACATTGCCATGTTCATGGTCACATTACAAAGTATTGAGGTTTGCAGTCAAGTTCTGTATTTGTTTCTTAGAAACACACTTTCCGTTGTCAGATTGTGACACATCATTGTTTCTCCTCTCTCCTATCCAGGTTTTAATGTGGAAACTGTAGAATACAAGAACATCAGCTTTACGGTGTGGGATGTGGGTGGTCAGGACAAAATTAGGCCACTGTGGCGCCACTACTTCCAGAACACTCAAGGTAAGGTGGACAGTGTGTTTGTGATTGAACTGCTAATTCGTTTCCATATTAAGCCATAATAGTTTACGATAGGGTACATGTTTAGCCACAGTTTAGCTAGATGGGCAACTGGCAAAATAGATAGAAGTAGACTAATAATTCATAAAAACAAATTAGCTACCACAATAAAAATCATAAACACATTTAATAACAATCTCCAAAAGGATCATTATTGTTTTCTATGATGTGTGTAATACATTGAATATTATTTAATCTAACAACACATGAACAAAGGAGAAAACCCACTGGGATACATTTCTATTGCTTTTATTGAGTATCAGTTCCATTATTTTGTGTGTTATAATCACAGGAGTCAGGTTTTCCTTATCAGTTATTGGTCTTTATATAATTATATGATTAAGAATAGAAAATATGATTTAATCATCATTTTTGCTTCACGTTTTCTGGCTCTTCAGATTTCCAGATACCAACATAGGATCCGTCAATAGTGTAGTACTGTAGTTAACTGTTCTCCATATGACAGGCATTTAAAAATGTCAGACTTTTTAAACTGCTGTCAGTGACTAAATGTGTAGTAATTAAGATCAAACATTCAGCTTGTCCCGACCAAATTAAATATTTTTCTATGCAGGTCTTATCTTTGTGGTGGACAGCAACGACAGGGAGAGAGTGAGTGAAGCCCGGGACGAGCTGACCAGAATGCTTGCTGAGGATGAACTCAGAGATGCTGTGTTGCTCGTTTTTGCAAATAAACAGGTGAGGTCACATTATCTGCAAATGTTTGCTTACTCTTAACACTAAATATGAGGATCTTTTTTATTGTTGTAAAACATTACAGGAGTAGATGTAGAGATATCGGCACTGGAGCCAGTTATCAGTGTCAATCTCCTGAGTCACTTCTGATTGATAGGTGTCTGACTTTCTTCTGCATTCTTTCAGGAACATTGTTGTTTTTCAATAATTGTTATGTTAAATGCACATTATATTCTAAGGTTTATTCATATTTCCAGGTCATATATCTGGTTAAATTGTTTATTTCCTTTGGCCAGTGCAATATTGCTAGGCCTACATGCGCAACAAATGAGCAAGAACTGACAGACCTGATAAAATAGGATCCACAATTTTTCCTCAGAGCCACAGATAATTATCTCTTCGACACAAACTGAACTTAGATAAGTATGAGACTCTTGTTTCAGTCTGTCCCTCCTTTTTTGTGAATATCGTAATAACTTTCGTAATAACCCTTCCAGCAATGAGTGATCCCCCCCACCCATGCAAATCTTCTGTGTATTCACCTGTGCCTCTTTATCCTTTTTCCCATAACACCTGTGCACTACAATGGCAAAAGTAGAGAAACATGTTTTGGAATTCATACTGCATCATTCTGATGAAAATTCAGATTATCTCACGAAACATTTTTGTCAGCCATGTTCATATATACATTTTAATCAATCAAACATTCATGACCATGATGGTATCATCCCTCTCCTCCTCCAGGATCTCCCCAATGCTATGAATGCTGCAGAGATCACAGAGAAGTTGGGTTTGCACACCCTTCGTCAGCGCACCTGGTTCATCCAGGCCACCTGCGCCACCAGTGGGGACGGCTTGTATGAGGGCCTGGACTGGCTCTCCACCCAGCTCAAGAACCCGAAATGATCCATTCCACCAGTTTTGATTTATTTTTTGTTTTTTTATTTTATTTTTTGTTTTTTTTTTCTTTGTTTCACAGTGGCAGCACCAGATCCAGGCCCCTTTGCTCCCATCTAACCCAAGTTTCAGCCCCAGCTCTTTGTTTCAAGAACTTCCTTTATGACCTCCCACCTGCTTTCTCCCCTTGTCAGTGGGGCTCTAGTCTGTGCTGCTTGTGCGTGTGTGTGCGCGCGCGTGTGTGGGTTTGTGTGTATGTATGTGTGCTCAACAACTACGTGGGTGTGAAGGCGTCTATATGTTTGCTGGGATTGGGAGCAACCCTGGCGTGCCTTTTACACACCTCCTCTGAAATCAGTGTTCTGGTTTTCAAGCCCCCCAGCCCACCAAACTCAGCCTCTGCCCACTCTGTCTTGCACGGCTCCCTTCTCCCCACCCTTCTCTCCAGAGGAAGCATGGTTTTCATACAGCAAAGAAAGTCTCCTCATCCCTTAAGGTAATATCTATGTTAACTAGACATTTTTGCCCAAGCTAGACTGAATGCAAGATGTTCATTTTAACCTCTCTTGATTTTGAAACCTCACCCCACCTGTAAGAGATTCAGTAAGTTGCATCTTAACCTGTATCAGGTCAAACCAATTTAAAAACAGAAGTTAAAAAAAGCCAATCCTCTACTACTTTGTTTGCTTTATTTTTATTCTATTGGAATATAACAGATTATTCTTAGCAATGGCTCTCCAATGAACACTACCTTTCTCCCCCCACATCAAGCGAGACCATAAAGCACAAGTCAAGCCAACAATCTTGAAAATTAAATCACTTTAAAATTAGAATCTGCATGTATATGCAGTTCTTGGCGTTTTTTTTCCTCATTGAATGCCCTGGATTAAATTGGATTTTTGACATGACCTCCTAGAGTAATTAATCATTGTTCCTAATTAATGTAGTTTGGGTAAAAGGTGTTGGGCATTTCACATACATCAGCCGGTTAACAGAGACAGGTGTCCTGATACATTCACAAGCTTCACATGTTATTCCTTTAAGAGATGTTACATGTGTTTTTTTTTCTGTAACTAGTTTTAGCATTTCTATTTGTACTATGACTGCTGAACCAAATGCAATTGAGCAGTATGACAAATCTTGTATATGAAAGAAGTGTATCCTTGAGGGCCTCATCTGCGTACAAGTTCTTTCTCACCAACGGTTGGCAGTTTTTCTTCAATGTGAAAACATCCTGCTGTCTAATACTAGTGGTTTGGATGAAGGCCCAGGTATCTATGAACTGTCCGGACAAGAAGAAAAGAACCTGGTTCAAATCTCAGTGTGTTCGCCGGCCACCACGTCTGCCCACTTAATGACTGAAATACTGACAACATATACTCAGTAGCTCATCAGTGAGCTGGAAATACTTGGTGGATCTGTTTGGGGAATGGGTGTGCAGATAGCTGGTCCTGAGATTCAGCAGGTGTCCTCATTGTAGAAGCTTTGGGGTTAACCTGGGATTTTTGTCAAAAATGATTGTAAATCTGTAAGTTCCCCTGTAAACTCTCTGTGGGGATTTCCTGAACACATTAATAAACATGATTTGATCCAACACAGGGTAGAGAAAGAGACTTTCCTTCAGTTTCAAATATTTGTTATGTGTTTCTAAGTTGAAATGATCCTTCTATGTTCCAAACAAATGACATTGTTCTTTGCTCAAACACAAACTAATAATCTTTTAATTAAAGAGTAGTTATTTTAATCCTGTGTTCTATAAAACATGATATTTGAAAGTAGTTTTAAAATGATTGGAACTGGTTAATCAACAAAAAATGTCATGTTAATACCAATAACAAAAGCATTAGCAGCACCATAAAATATATGTACAACTAACTGATTTAGGAATCATTACGAGATACGGAAATGTCAGACAACTGGCAATCCATGGAGGTATTTAAATATTTCATATTCATTGGAGTCTACAAGGTCACATTTGGTGTAAGGGCAATATGGACAGAATTTTAAATAACTCACTTGGTTTTTCCTTTTTTCTAAAGCAGGAATATACAGCCACAGAAAATTGTATCGTAGTGCCAAAACTACTCCCCAGATGATGAGTGATAATTGTGATTAACCAGCTTGTTTCATTGAGAGTTTTAAGTGCTTCGACAGAGGAATAAAAACACTTGGTTTCATGTCCACACGAATCATCTCCAACTGGACTGTAACATGAACACTATTATAAACTGTTAAAATTAAGCAATAATAAATTGCTTACAACTAAACACCAGAAATGTGTGTGTCATTGAATTTTGGAAAAAATAACAGTTATGTATATTCAAGTCGATAGTATTACATTATTTTCTATCTAGTGCTGAACTACTTTGTGCCAAAGTTGACAACTGGAAAGTCTATGGGTATTTCTATGGAACTAGGATATTGTGTCTCATAAAGACAAACCCTGTCTCCCTGTTTTTTTTCTTCTTTTTTTTTGCTGGAACTAAGCAGTTGACATCGGCTTGTCTGCAGTAAAATCATTCACAACCAATGAAGAAAGAGATGAAATATAGGTTTTACAACTGTGAAGTTATGAATTTTTGTTTGTGGTAATACAGTTTCTATACAGATGTTATTAAAATACAGAAGAAGAATTTCTGTTTTGATGTGTCTTCATGCCCCTGGGGCTGAACTGGCTGGACTGATAGGAGGAGATCCTGACTAAAGTTTACTCAGATCAGATAAAAAAAAGTTGTGAAAATCAAACACTAGGTGGAGACAAATAGTAATCAAAAATGCAGGGAAAAGTTCCATACTCAAATGGCTACTTAATTTTGTAGTTCTTAGTAAGGGTTAGACAGGTTACATCCTGGACAGGTCTCTCACCTATCACAGAGGCAACCAGCCAATCACATTCACATGCACACTTACAGGTAATTTAAAATCTCCAATTAACCTAACACTTTATCTAATCTAACCAACACAGACATGGGGGAAACATGTAAACGCAATGTATTAATTTGTAAGACAAACATCCTGCTGTTTATCAATTTTCAATAAAATAATTATGATAGTTAAATACATAAATTACTTAATCTGTCTGTCTATCCATAAAGGCATTATAAAATACAGTATTACAGATAAATACCAAGTAAAAGTTGACCAACATTATATTTTAACCCTTTGAATTACTTTGAAATTCAAATTTTCAGCCTTACATTGTTATTGGAGGACATAACAAGACTTAATTACTTTTGTGAAAGTTTTCACATTTTTTCTTTTTCATGTAGAAAATCATTGTCGATGAAGTTACCATATCTGGTTCCATGCTTGTGGTAAAAAGTGATAAAAAAATTCCAAGACGTGTACATAATAAATACAAGTAAAACACGTATATGGTCAAAGCGGAATGTATTTTAGAACATTACAACATATGACACATTTGAACTTTGTACAACATTGGGCAACTGGACGAGGGACAGATCAGAACCGTGACGTATACAGTGATGCGTGTGATCTTTGCTGATTGGCTGGGTGAAGACCACATGCTTCTTAACGTCACTGAGGCGCGGATGGAGGGAAAGCCCACTGTGCACACCTGACGTACAGGCTCCTCCCCCTCCCCCCCGCAGTTGTGATACTGTTGCTGGCACGCTGTTGTAGACGCACGGCGTTTTGTTTACCACGCATACATATATATATATATATCTACAAATAAACAAAGACAACACTAATAGTTTATTATCATATATGTCATGAACAGGATGGGGGACATGTGAAACCTGCCGAGGGACTTGACGCGTTCTACAGGTAAGAACATGTAGCTTTTGTACCGAGATGCTAACCTACCAGTTCGAGCAGGTGTAAGCTGGTTTTAACCGTGAAAATAAAAATCATACAAAGAGAAAGAGCTTATCAGTGTGAGTCCGACTTTATATAGTGTCAGTGTCAACGCTATGAAACAATGGTCTTTTTGATATTTCCGTATGGCTTTGTTATGGTACAAGAGTTTCAGTTTGAGTTTCAGTATCAGCCTAGATTTCAGAGTTATGGGCTACTGTTATGCTAACCTGACACTAATATCACAGAGACATTTTTCATTTGGCTCTAATGGTTCAGAGTGATACTCTGTTTCCTCAACATATTACCCACTTCAGAGATGTTAGTAATCTTAATACAGAAGTAATATGTGTCAGTGTCAAGCGTGTCTGTGGCTTTTTGGTTTAATGGCATAATTACATTTAATTAATATACATATATCTGCCACAATACAGCACACACACACACACACGCACACACACACACACACACACCACACACACACACTTATTCATTAAAGTTTTTGAATGTAAAATGGCAAAAAAAAAAGTTATAAAGATTTTCAAGTCTTTTTATATCACATTACCCTGCTTTTCTATGTTAATTTGTGGGTTTGATTTCAGTGGTGGTTGGACAAAACATTGCAACAGATTGCCTTTGGTTCTTGAAATAGATAATAAACTTGATAACAGTGATAATAATAATGGGTATAGGTTGGATTTGATTGCATTGTTTTTTTAATATTCACTGATTCTTGTTGGTATTAATAATAATTGCTATTATTGTCACTGCAAACTTGGTTCACTCTTGCTTTATATACACTTTTATACATAGCGTGCACCTGCTCACAGTTAGGTCTTAAAATGGATCCTAACCTGTTGTACAGGTTACCTACTGCATGTGGTGGGTTTGGCTTTTTCTTCTTCTGTTGTTTAATGGCAGTTGTAAATTGTTTGGTGCATTACCGCCAATAACATTACAACACATCACATTCCATCCCCCGTTTTCAATCCTCACATAAAACAAGAGGGTTTCTTGGAACCTGGTATTCTCCTTTCCTTTTGGGAAGAGCAGTTTTAAAAACAGGTTCACCACCAGATGTTTTCTTGAAATACAGTACTTCTTGCTCGTCTTCCCCAGTTTCTTTCTTTGAAATTCTTACAATCCATGTTAAATTAATTTCTTTTGTTCTGTTGTATAAAATGTACTCAAATTCAATGATTTGTTGCATCGCAGTGTTTCATAAACAATAAGTATGATGTGACAAGTATTTCAGGGCACTGTATCTTTAGGGATAGCAAGCATCTTTGATGTATTATTAGGATAACAACTTTGACATAATCGAAATAGAAAATTACATGAGTAAAAGGAAATACAATTCCAATGAAAAAACAAACGTCGTAGCCCCCATGAACATACTGTAGAAGCTGTAACATTATTGTTTGGTCACCCTACACTAATTTCAGCTAGTAAACAAACAGCTCCATACATACACAAACAGGTATGTTACAGTAACGTACACCATTTCTCCATCAAGGCTGTGTCTAGTCAAGTCAATTTTAAATGACAAAGATATGACTCAATTGTGTAAATCATGTATTGTTTGTTGGCTTGAATGTTCTCTGTAAGTGAGGCAGAACCTGTCAGCTATAAACAGAAACTGACTCATTACATATATGAGTCATATTTTGTGAGAACATGTGTGGAAATCAAATCAGGGCCTCTTTTTTATAATTTTGGTCGGACTAAAGAAGTAATCCTTGGACACATAAGTACACTGAAATTGTAATTTTAATTATTCTGATATTTTAGAAACAGAAGAGAAAATGTCAATTTTATATTTTTCATTTGCTCTTTTCCTCTCCTTTCTGTTTTGCTTTATATCCAATATACACATATTTCAATGCAAATTATGCTCTGTAAAGGTGAACTCTGGTAATTTTCACACTTGGGTCAGATCTCTTGGTCTCCTCAGATGCGGTAAGAAGCTCTGGAGCTGATCACGGCGATAATTCATGTGACGCCGCATCATTTTTTCTGCGTTTTTTGGCTTCCTACTGCATTGGAGGAGACTATGGAATATAACCCGAGTGTAAAAATGGCCAGAGTTCTCCTTTAAAACTCTTTAAAAGAAGTAGCAAATTCTCGTGTTCCAGTTCCAGTATTTTTTTGGGTCATGTCTTTATGAAACAGGGGAAATAAATGAATAGTATTGTTGTAGTTGCCCTGAAGGATTTCATTGTAAACACTGTTGCTGTGTCATACCTGTTGGCAGAGGCAGTCTACTGGACTATTTCCCAATGTTTTTGCAAATAATGTATAAATCCCTTTATAAAACATGTCAACAACTTTCATGAGATTATACAACAGTTTCCTCATTGTGGACCGACTTCCTCATGTTACCTTAGTTTTCATTTTGTTTTTCTGCTTGATTTACTTTCTGCCCTACACCATTCATTTTGTAGTCATTTTTATTTTTTGGGGTTTATTGCCCAATCCGGCCTGCTCCTGTGTGTTATAGTCCTTCAACTTTTTTAGTAGGATCTTAAACTCTTCTAAAGACCACTGTCCAATTTCATGAACATCGTGAAGACATTACTGACCACACTCTCTTATTTTTATCCAGATGTTCTATGCTTATATCTTTTTCTCCCCATGACTGCTTTCACCATTTATAGACATACGTTTTTTTAAACAGTTTTAAATAAATATCTGTATCTCTCTTTCTCCCTCTAGTAAACATGATGGAGGTCGCAGGTCCCTGGATAGAAGTATTTGAAGGCTCTGAGAGGATGGATCAGGCTGAAGGATCAGAGACATTGTTAGGAAACTGCACTCTGACTCTGGCACCTCTGGTAGCTGATTCTCCCTCCATTGGTCGCTCCCAGCCTATTCAGATCACCTCGAACAGGTGTGACCAACATGAGTGTGCACAAACACACAGACAACATAATTCACTGTGTAAAAAGCTGGATTAAGTTGGTCAATACAGAGTATTTACACACGCACACACACACACATTTACACAAACACAGAGAGTAGGCATGAGCCAGTGGAGGTGGTGGTTGACATAGTCTCACGCGACAAATCATCTGATGTTGTTGCATGAGAAGTTTCTATGGTGACAACAATGACCTCAGATGCTCCTGGACTATAACACGCAAGTAATTAAACTGTAATTGCAGAGTAGGCTGGGTGTTTACTCTGCTCCACACGGTCTAGACTAGAGTGGTTTTGTTTCACTTCCTTTTTCCTTGGTATGTCAATGTTTAGAGCTACATAATTTAATAATTTTATTTAATTTAATATAGCAAGCATTACCAAAAAAAGATGGATGGATGGATGGATGGATGGATGGATGGATGGATGGATGGATGGATGGATGGATGGATGGATGGATGGATGGATGGATGGATGGATAGATGGATGGATGGATGGATGGATGGATGGATGGATGGATGGATGGATGGATGGATGGATGGATGGTTAAACATTATTTATCCAGACTGACGCCAGCACTCACCCAACCAGTTAAAAATCGTTGACTCCCAAGTGCAGGTTTCTTGTAGGGCAGGTTTTTTTTTTACTCTTGGTCGGATGCATGTGGATCCAGCACCTCATCCTGACCCTCCCTTGCGACCATGACCCTGTTGACCTCAACAGCTTCAGCTTCATTGACACAGACAGAGTACAGATGTGGCTACTGATACAGAACAATCAAGACATTGTAGGGACAGAAAATTATTTATGTCTTTTCAGGCAGCTGAAGCAGAATTAGACAAAAAACCTGTGTTTGTAATTTATTTTCACTTTTAGACAGAAAGAGATGAGATTCAGAGAAAATGTGGCTTTTCCCTCTTTGGGTCTAATTACGAATAATAATTCAAATGTGGCTTTGTCTACAGTTCAGTCGGTCTCATGGAGCAGTTTTTCTCCAGGTTATTAGGCAGATACATTAAAAGATTTGGGAAATTCTAATACACCAGTCAGCCTAACCATTCAAGTCAGGTTACAGTTCATTTATATAGCAAATTTTAAACAGCCCCAGTTGAAGAAAGTGCTGAACAGTCTTGAAATAAAACAATAAAATAATATAATATATATAAAAGCTATACAAATAAAAGATAAGAAAGAAAAGATAAATACTCTAGTGAGTTGGGAAAGTTTTACTATTATAATTGAAAGAATTCATGGGAATACACTGAACTCAAATTAAAAGTCATTGAGAACCAGTGGGTCTTCAGCAGTGTTTTAAATCCTGATCATGTGCCACCACTGCAAATTCCTGGTCACCTCTATTTTTTAGCCTGTATCTTAGGACATCCAGAAGCAATGGGTTGGCTGTCCTTGGTGCTCTGGATATAGAGTACAGGGGTGCAATAACTCAGCTAAATAAGATGGTGCCAGCCCATTTAAATCTTAAAAAGCATGGAACACAATCTTCAATCTAGAATTTGACAGAGAGCCATTGAATTTAGGCCAGGTCTGGTGTAACGTGATCTTGTTTTCCTGTTTTGCACGCACTGCAGATGTCAAAGAGATGACGTTCTACATTGGTATATAGAGAATTGCAATAATCTAGTCGAGAGCTTTAGCATGGTTCTATCTAAAAAAGCTTTTTTTGACAACTGAAGTGGTTTGCTTATTGAATTTAAAGTAGCTGTCATATTTCACACCAGAGCTCTTAACAGAAAATTGATTGCAGTATGCATGTCAGCCAAAAGTACCATTATACTCTTAGCAAGTCAGGTCATCAAAAAATAATGATATTAGTTTTACTTTAATTGAGATTTAGAAGATTTACATCCATTCAACTGCATATTTTTTAGGCTTTTAGGATTTTATTGGGAGAGAAATTCTGTGTCATCAGCAAAGAAATGTAAAGGAATTATAATGTTAGTCAGATATCAATAGAATTTTTTTTTATTTATTATTGTTCAAAAATGTCCCCTCGGGGATCAGTAAAGTTAATCTTATCAAAGGAGCAAACAGTTGTACTGAAGTGCAATAATTTCAGTAATAAAACACTGTTGTAGTCTTAATACATTTGTGCTTTAATAACGATAACAAATTCTTTTTTTAATTATATTGTATAAGTGCGTCTTCTTTTACATTTGTGCCGTGTTGTATTAGCTGATAAAGGTATACGGGGAGGAAGGCCACAGCAGGTCGGTGTGGGTCTCTCCCAGAGCCACAGCCAGAGAGGTGTGTTACATGTTAGTCCAGAAAGCACACTGCAGTGACCAGGAAAACTGGGCCCTCCTTGAACTTCATCCCAGCTTTGGCCTAGGTATGGCAATGCTTTAAAAATACAGTTAAACAAGCACTTAATTGAATTTTTAACTCTCACATACACACAGATTTATTTTTGATTGTTTTTTTTGTTTTTTTCCAGAGAGATGTCTGGAGGACCATGAGATTGTGCTTGAGGTTCAGGCCACCTGGCCTCTTAAGGGTGACACAAGACTTGTTTTCTGCAAAAACTATGCCAAATACGAGTTCTTCAGGAAACCAGTGGTAAGCAGCCTGTTCAAACGCATCTGCATTTTATGAGTTCACACTCCTTAAACAATTTGGATAAACTAGGTTTGAGATAATGGGCAAGGATTATTTTCAAGGTTTTTTTTTTAACATGTTTGTGCAGTAGATGATGACAGAGCCTGACGTCATGGTGATTACTAATCGCAAATGATTGGCAGGTTACATGCTAGTGCAGACATGCTGACGTACTTGATGCCTCAGATATTTCATTATTCCGTGTCTGTCACCTGTGCTGTCAAACAGATGTGACGGATGAATCTGAAAAGTGGTTTCGGTTATCCTCCCACTGGTGTCTCTGTATATTATGACCACACTGCCTAACAACTAAAGATTTAAACCATGAACCCTCTAGTGAGTCACATGTGCTGTCTAATCCTTGTATTGTTCATTGAAAAATAACATAGTTTTCTTAGAAATTCTTTTATATGTGAAATTAAATCAATCCGTCAATCAGATTTTATTTGTATAGCCCATATTCACAAGTCACACTTTGCATCATAGGACTTAACAATTAAGGTATAACATCCTCTGACCTACACCCTCAGCAAGGTGAGGAAAAACTGACTGTGTGTGTGTGTGTGTATGTGTACAATTTTGTTTTTTTGGCCAGAAATGTCTGCTCCTGATGCCACGGCGTATGATGATGGAGTGAGACCAGTGCAGGTGTCAGCAAACGTCTCTTCTGAATGAGTTTCTGTCCAGAATTTCACAACAACCCTTTCCCTTCTCTTGCAGCTCTTCTTCCCAGAGAGCATGATCTCTGACAGTGCAGATGTCAGCAAGGGGATGACGTCATCAGAGCTCATTCAGGTAAGCCAGGTGTATTCAGCCTGAGAGCAACATAGGAGGTCTTCAGTAGAGTAGAGGAAAAAAATCTATATACAGGGTTTATTTACCCTCAGAAAGATTGTTTTGGTATTGGGAATTATTACTTTACAGCTATAATTTCTCCTCTTTACAACCTTATGGTTGCAACACACCTGAATTAACTGATTATATTTGGGAAAACAATGGCCCTTTGTACTTCACAGAACCTGTTGAGGTCTGGGACATGTCCAGAGATCCAGGGTTTCTTGCATGTGAAAGATCCTGGTCGCAAGGCCTGGAAAAAGGTCTACTTCTTTCTCCGTCGCTCCGGACTCTACTGCTCCACCAAGGGCTCCTCCAAGGTCTGCAACATCAGCCCTTTTTTAATGATCGCTCTGTAGGTTTTAGTTACATTTGATGGATTTCACAGGGAACCTAGGGAAACACCAGTAAGACCTGAATGGATAAATGATTGATAAATGTGTGTTTAACACATTTTGTTGGGTCCTAGGAGCCTCGGCACTTGCAGTATGTGGCTGATCTAGAAGATTTAAATGTGTACACAGTAGTGAACAGCCGTAAACTGTACGGAGCACCTACAGACTTCACCTTCTGCATCAAGGTATCCAAAAAAACGGACAACATTGTTTGAGGACTGTTTAACCTGAGGGTTTTGTACATACACTGTGTTTCTGTGGCTCGCGTTAAAACCCCCATCACCCGAAATCTATGCAGCATTCATGACATTGTTGTGATGCTGATCATGTCATTCTTCTGTCGTGGATTATCGAGTCAGTAATGTTTACACTTCAGGTGATACTTGTTATCAGTGGGTCTGCCCATTGATAACAACTCTGTAGAATACAAAGAACTGCACAGTACATTCTGTCATAGTCATGGCAGATATATAAATTCAAATAATGTAGGCTAAATATAGATAAATATAGTATAAAATCACATTATTGTTCTACTGGGTGGTGATAAATCCATGGCTCTTCTATGAATATCAGATTATTTAGCGGAGAAACACACCACAAGACTGCAAATTCATATCCATTGACATGAGCAGGTTTTAATAATCAAATCTAATTATCTTTTAAGTACCTGAAAGACCCTGCAAGGCTCAGTAGAGCTGAAGAGAACCAAGGTGTTGGGTGATGATTCTCTGGTGGCTTTGTTACCATAGAGAGAGTGTTAATTTTTTTGTCACTTTCTGATATTTTCTGGACAAAACAATTAGTTGTACAATAATAATCATTGTGTGTGTTTCCACAGCCTTCCAGGAACCCCATTCGTACTCAGGATCTGAAGATCCTGTGTGCTGAGAATGAGCAGACGCGAACATGTTGGACATCTGCTTTCAGACTGTTTAAGGTTTTTAATCAATGCTTTCATATAAATGTTTTTTTCCCTAATGTCATTACAACAATTTTGCTTTGTTTTGCTTTGTCTTTTTATGAGGATAACAGAATTTCAAACTCGTATTCTAGTCATATCCTTGCGAAAGCTAAGACAATAAAATTGGTGAAGAATTAACTTTGTGTTTGTTTATGTGTGATCAGTATGGGAAGCAGCTTCACTGTAACTACCAGTTGTCCAAGTTGGCCCCACGCAGCCTGGAAGGAACCAACTTAGCAGAAGGCAAAGTGAGCTCATCAGACAAAGAGAGGAGATTGAAAAATGATTTCTGCTGTATCAATATACCTCGGCACCATGGTCAATATACCAGTTGAGCCGTGGTTGCCATAGGAATATACATTTTTGTAGGCCATTTGTTTTTTAACAGTTTGCTTGTGTGTGTGTGTGTGTGCGTGCGTGTGTGTGTGTGTCTGTGCGCAGGCGAATTCAGAGGCCAGCCTGGTGGCAATGGACTTCTCAGGGAAGGCCGGAGGACGGGTCATCCAGAACCCAACAGAAGCCCAGATTGCAGAGAAAGAGGAAGGACAAGCTTGGAGGGTAATGATGGAGGGGTGAAAGAAAGGCAGGGTGGTGAAAGATGAAAGAGGTAGGAGCAGATCTGGCCTGCAGCGCTGCTTCTCCAGCTTAATTACAATTTATAGTGTAAACTGTAACAGATGTTCACACCAGACTGGTTGAATACATGTGAAATAAGATTATGTGGCTCCTCACGTATCTTGACCCATCTGACCTCTTTTTAGTTACCTCTCTTTAGTAAGAAGTAAAAGGGAAAAAAATGCAGTACGACAGTAGTAATGACTTATAGTGACTTATAGAATGTCTACAGGTCGATGACTCAGAGGCCGGGTGGGAGTAAAATAATTATCTGAGACCTAATTAGAGCTGATTATAGAAAAAGGCTCTGATTGAGACATTTTTCTCTTCACTGACGTAGAGAAGAGAAGCCCTGAGGTGCAGCCTGCCCAACCTGAACTCTGCTGCGAGGCCGTCATGTAAGTCCACATTAGAGAAGCTGCTTTCATATTTCTGAAGAGGGAAAAAAAAAACAAATTTTTTCTATTTTCCTTTGTTGAACTGCAGCCATCCACAGGAGCCAGCCGTGGTTTCATGGCGGCGTGTCACGTAAAGAGGCGCAGAGACTGATAGAGAAGCAGGGGCTAGTAGATGGGTGAGTCGTAGATTCTGATACAATGCTACATACTATACTGTATTGAGCATTCTTCATCCCCATATATCCAAATACAGACTGTCACGAGATTGTGCAGAATACAATTCTCAATGTGATACTTCAATCAAGTTTTAGAAAGCAATTCTAAACAAGTGCCACTTGTAGTCAATAGTCTATATTCAGTCTATATTTTGTGTCCACTGAAAATGTATTTATACACTGTATAAATCCATACACAAATTCCCAGAGCACAAAGTAAAGTTTTTTACTGTTTTACTTTGTACATAAGGGGTCATCAGACTGAAAAAAGTAGAAGATTCCTGGACTAATCAATAATCACACCAATTGATTTACTAATCAAAGCACATAAAATACAACTTAAGTTCCGTATTCTGGTATCAAATAAAACATTGACCATGGCATTCATTTGTTTTCATGCACAGATTTACTATGAATTAGAAAAATGTATAATATTACGTGGTGTGTGTGCATGTGTGTGTTGCAGGATGTTCCTCATTCGTGAGAGTCAGCAGCATGCACAATGCTTTGTCCTGTCTCTATGTTACCAGCTGAAGACCAAACACTACCTCGTGATCCCTGTGAGTTTTCCTCATGCTTTCAAAGTGCCTCCTACTTCCAGTTTATGACTTCCTGTTTATGCTTATTCATTATAATGCTCTCTGCAGTGTGAGGACAGAGGCAGGAAGTACTTCACCATGGATGACGGTCTGACCCTCTTCATCGATCTTCTGCAGCTAGTGGAGTTCCATCAGATCAACAAGGGCATCCTACCTGTCTGCCTCAAACACCCCTGTGTCTGTGTAGCACTCTAATCTCCCTGGTTTGTCTACACTTTACTCTTTCTAAACTGGGATCAAGTATCCAGGCCTTTAGTTTTATGTCCAAAACGTCTAAGTCCCAGTCTAAGTAATCAGACCACTGATGGCTAATGAAGCACAGCTGATACACAACTCGACTTTCTAATCATGTACCAGAGCCGTTCAAAGGTGTGTGTCTGAGAGATAACATTAGCACTGTGGCTGTTAAATGTGGACTCATGGGAAGTGTGAGCCAGACTTTAAGTATATTATCTTCCCCTCCTCTCTCTATTATTTTTAATAATTCTCCACAGTGTGCGCAGCTTCAGACAGTGGTTGGAGTCAGTTTTTAATTAATGAGCTGCAGTCCCCGTGGGGGTGCCTTAATTAGCAATGCTGGACAGACAACTTGACAAAGCACTTTTAATAACGTGCACTTTAATCCATACAGAGGTGGCGAGAAGGTTCACTGTGATTCACCCTGCTCCTGCACCTCGATTCACTGGAGATTGTAGTGACTATAGCTAAATGAGGAACGTATAGGATTTTTTTTTTCATCTAACCATTTTGGAGATTAATACGTGTATTTTATATTTAATATAGAGAAGAAGTGCGATATTGGAATCCTGAAAACAGCCCAGGTTGCGGTCATGTAGCATGTTAAGATTTAATTGTGTTTTGTACACCAGTGTTTGTAATTTCATGTTTTACTGAGAACAAACTGAGCTATTATACCACAATGCAAAAGGCAACTGCAAGTACGAGATATTACCATGTTTTATGAAGGTATGTAAAAACGTTCTTATCGTTTTGATTGTAAAAATAAAAACAAAGTTGACCCATGTAACTAACCAAGTGTCTGACTGCTGAGGAGGCCTCTGAGGTGTGGATAACGACAAACACAGCTATTGTACAAAGTTCAGACTTTAATGCAGATATTTGCTGTCTACTTTAATAGTATGGTGGTCATTTGAATAAATATATATTTACCTGTGTATACATCAAGCAATACACTTGTTGTATTCTATGTGTTTTGGTTCAGATGTGTTTTAATATGTTGAATTAATGTATTCAATACAGATTATGCTGAATTTAAAATTACCCCTTTATGTATAGTTGATTAGACATTATTGTTAAAATAAAATCGTAGATTGATAGACATTACTCAGCAATAGTAGCTATATCATTAGATAATGTATCTCTGAGGTGTCATGGGCCAAGTATTTGGACTTTGGATATGTCCATGTTTAAGAACAGAAAATTGCAGGTAAACCAGGAATTTAAATCTTTAACACATGGTTGAAGTTTCATTCATTCATTCATTCATTTTATTGGGTTTAGATAGATACAGCTGGGTGTCATCAACAATACAGTGTTTTTTAATAATGTTTCCTAATGGAAGCATTTATAAGGTAAATAGCACTGACCAAGCACAGAACCCTGAGGAACTCTGTGTATAACTAGGTTGTGGTCGGATGACTCATGCTATTTGTACAAACTGACAGCAATCTGATAAAAATAAAACTTAGGGCGGTTCCTTGAAACCAGTTAATCGTTGTTATTGTCAGTGGTGTCAAATGCTGCACTCAGGTCTTACAGGACTGGGAGAAAGATTTACATTTGATCTGAGGCAGTGAAGAGGCCGTCTGACTGAAAGACCTCATATAAACTTCTGAAGGACCTCAGAAGGATAGGGGAGATCAGTCATCAGTCTGTAAAGGCCTGCAGAACCAGCTTGGTTTAAAGCTTGGTTCTGGGACCAGCTGAAACCAGATTCTAATGACAGGTTATCTGTACGTAGATGCTGATGGGATGGGTCTAAAAGATAGTTAATGATTGCTGGTTAAGGCTGATCTGAGTATGGGGATGAATTGTCAGCTGTTCAGGTAAAGGAGGGGTTGCTATGGCAACAGATTTTTCATGTTGGGGGCGGGTTGTGCAGTACAAGTAGGGATGCATGATTAAAGTTACCTGACTGCAGGAGGCGCGGCTGAGTTATTTGGTACCCCTCCACTTTTTGCTGCAATCAAGAGAGCCATCGTGAGGCCATTTGTAGTACTGATTGAATACTTGTGAGTTGCGCAAGGAAATAACATCAGAACCAACCCACTGTCAGCTGGTAGCTCACTGACAATGACCTCGAGACGCTGCACACTCCTGCGGCCCATAAACTATCTTTATTCCCGCCTGCTGTAGTCGCCTGTAGTCTGTGGCGTTGTTCATGTGTGATGCAACAAATGGAATTTGCCCCCTCAACAAAATCCATCTACTCAGCAGTCTGAGATGTTGATTGAGATGTTGGTGTAAAACAGTATCAGTGTTTCAACTATAATCATCAGCAACATGAGAGGAGAGGGAAACCAAGGGCGAGCACATGACGCCCAGCTGTGGCACGGAATAGATGTATGTAGGAAAATACAGTGTGTGTGTGTGTGTGTGTGTGTGTGTGTGTGTGTGTGTGCGTGTGTGCGTGTGTGTTATACAAAGTAAGGATGAGTAGCTCAGACGCCCAGTGCTTGTTCAAGGCCTGCCTACTCCTGTCTTTAATGTATCACTGTATTTAATGTACTCACAAGTAAACATACACACCTACGAGCACACACACACACACACTTCAACACATTAGTCATGTATAAGTTAATAATGGCGCGTGCAATTAATGTGAATATAAATTCATCAATTCAATGTGTAATATACTTATTATTACTAGTATAAATGTATTATAATATGAATATATATAATGATATAGGCACCATATGTACCTGTGTCTGATTTCCATATCACGAGCCCAGTCAGAGTGCACACAGGGGGTGTGGAGGGGACCAGGGAGTTTGCCAATACATTTACATCCATGCGTCTCCACTTAGGCAGTAATGCAGCTGGTTTTCCATGAAGCGGCCTCCATGCAGAAATAATGTTTTGGTGCACATCTGTCCAGCCAAGCAAAAAAAAAGAAACTCCCTATGTGCCAGAGCTTCACTAAGATTGTTTCTCCATGAGTGAGTCTAAGGAAAGGAAAGGTTTGATTCCCACCAGTTCTCAGGGGCCCCATAAACTGCAGTTTAACATGGTCTGATTATTAAATGAACGATGTTATTAAAGTCTCCAAGTGCTGACATGATGTGACCTCCCTTGTCACCATTGCATAGAGAGTAATTGACCAGCAGGGGCCAGAGGAGAGCTGGTGTCAGAGACCTTCACAATTGTGCATGTTTGACAATGTATGAATTCATGCTTTGTCACATTAATAGAATCTGCCATCACACTGTTATGTAATTAACACATAAGAACTTCATATCTGGCTCCACTGTTTATGAAGGGCTATGCACAGAGATATAATAAATACAGTATGTAAATAAACACTTTGAAATGCTTTTATCCACTTATGTGAGTCTGCAGGTTATTACTGTTGCTACGAGTGATCAAAATGCTAAAAACGAAATGCTATCATGTTTCTATTTACTTTAATGCTCTTCAGTTAGCTGAGAGATATGTGCACTTTCCCCCCCTCTTCTATTTGGATGTGCATACTATTCAATTATTATACAAATGTCTTAATTTTTACGTCACTGTTTTTTGTTTCCATCTGAGGCGGTCGGTTTCTCTTAGGTCCGTTGAACATCTGAGTCCATTGCGCGGTCAACGTTCTGCGTTCTCCGATGAAATGAAATGAAAGAGAAAAGCAGCATGAGAGTGAAGAAATGGAGCAATCGAAGCGACCCGCAGTCCTAAACCCAGTGAAGAGTGGTAACCTTTAAAGGCACAGGCCTCCAGAGAGACACAGTTCATCAGACAAGGTTTTTTTGTTGTTATCAATATCATGCCCTTTTTTAAATCTTCCGAAAACAACATCCTTTTTTTCCCCCCAAGAAGTTGAAGAAAACTTTGCTGCTAAATCAAAGGAATATCAGTATCTTTGTCTTTCTCACCCCTGAGGAACACTGGTCTCAGTACTATTTAAATGATAACTTAAAAATCGAAATGATATTATTATTATTATTATTATTATTATTATTATTATTATTATTATTATTAATTATTATTATAATTATCATTATAATAACTGTAATGATATAAGACCTGCTTGAACCCTGTCCAGGTTTTACTGGGATGACACAACTCGCGACCTCCCCGTCGAGCACATGAACATAACAAGCGGCACTTTAAACTGCTGACTCATCACCACCCTCCTCAGTACACATGTCCATGTGGCGTTTACTGTTCCAGGGCGTTTCATTGACAGTGGCACCATCATTATAGATGCAAATACAGCAATTGTTCTCAGTGCAATTATGACTGTCCAAACGCAGCTGAACATACACAGTGCTGACTTCCATCACTGACACCTACCGTTAGTAATTGCGATCTGTGTTTTCCTTTCAGGACCGTCGCTTCCGCTGTGGCATGTGATGCCTGCTGTGAGTCTTGGCCTGGGCCCAGACTCTAGGTGCACTGCGGCGCATTCCTCTCCGCCACTATTACCTCCCCTCGCACAAAACCTGTCCAGCTGACATTTATGCATAACAACAACACCAGCGTGCATGCGTGATCATTAAAACCTGCGCGCTCGCGGAGCCTTCTGACATCTTCTTGAGTCACAGTGTGCTGCCTGCTGTGGGAGTCTTATTTATAGCGCCTTGGTCTTTGATTAAAATATGACCCCCCCGTTGACCTTCACACCTGCCGCAGCTCTGCCAAGTCCATGGGAACACGGCTGCTTGATGTACAAAGACCCGCTGCCATTGGACCTGCTGACAAGACGTAATCAATTCTCCATGAATTGGACCTGGACCTGGACCAGCGCCCGAAGACACCCATCTTTCTCTGCAGAGTCACACACACACACACAGATATAGATGGATGGATGGATGGATGGATGATGGATGGATGGATGGATGGATGGATAGATAGATAGATAGATAGATAGATAGATAGATAGATAGATAGATAGATAGATAGATAGATAGATAGATAGATAGATAGATAGATAGTTCATTGTTGAATACAGTGTTTTGTTGTATGGAAGCAGACAGTGAGGGTATGAGGGTATAAAATGTGATCAGGCCGACAGGAGATTGATGACTGGACTGAACTATTGATCGGCGGGGAAAAAAACTGACAAATGAAAAAAATGAGGCCGATCTGCTGGAGAAGGTTCAAGGAGACTGACCTGCTGCATCTTGACCATTTGTTGGTCTCTTCATTACTGTAATGGATGAACGCTGGACAGAAATGTGTCCAGGTGAATTATGGGCCGTCCCCTGCAGCCTGGGAACGTTTGTCTTTCTTTTATTTATGTCTTTTCTTTTATTAGTTCAGTGTTTTAGATTTTACATTTTCATTTTACTGTATGTTTGTGCGTTATTTATTTGTGCTTGTAGCGTTTTTTTGGTAACCGCTGTTAATGATGTATGGGTTTTTTTGTATTTTTAATTTGGATTAATTTCTTATATTATTGTGTTGGTGCTTTGTATTAATTTGTATCGGAATGCGTATTTATAATGCTTTGTCGGTTCTTGTGTACGCTCCCAGTGTGTTACGCTATCTCTGACGGCACATCAGCTTTTACATAGGCAACACCAAACATTAACAGCACAAAAGCACAGCACTTCCTGCCCACAGGTGTTGTTATCATCTTACACAACCATCACTCCTATCCCAGTAAATGTCAGGAGTATAAAAATATGATGACGTCAATAAAATTTCACAAATCAAATGACTTTTTCCCAAATATGACTGTCAGGGAATAATCCCGGAATGAGGACTGGATATATTAAACGCAGGGTTGATTTGTGTTGAGGGCCACAACACTTTTTTTCCTGTAATCAGACAACAATAATCCTGTGCGCTCTAATGGAAGCTCTTCTCACTGGCCTACAGTACAGGATGGAAATGTCAGGGCTGTTTTACAGCGGCATGAGAAATGCTAAGTGGGCTACTTGTTAGTGAAAAACAAAGCAGCGCTCTCCAAATGTACCGACTACATGTGTCTCACATAGGTTAATGATGCTTGGATGCACAAAGCCCATCGTTGTCAGGTGACCCCAATTAGCATGCGCTGGGTTGGTTCATGTTCAGAAGTTGCTGCTCCATCCAGGCCCTGTCATAAAATCAATACACCATCTCCTGAAGGCTTTCCCAATAACTCATGTTGGTTTTGTCAGAAACCTGGTTCAAGGCCCGACTATTGAAATTGTTTACCACATCTCTAACATGTTCAATGGGAGGGGAAAAACAGGAGTTGTGTTGGTGGAACCATGTCCATCATAAATATGCTGTGTGTTGTCCTCCTTTAGCACATAAGCAGAACCAGTGTTCCTTGTTCTCCGCAGCGTGCCGTGTTTGTTTATTCCTCGCACACCCATCCTGACCGTGCCTGCAGATGGCGTGCGTTTTGGTGTGCTTTGTGTTTGTTATTGTGTGAGTGTGCGCTGGATGGGCCTGTGCGACACAGTGCGCAGATGTGTCAAAAAGTCAAAACAGGAATCCACACACACACACACACAGAGACACACAGACACGCTGCTTAAATATGACGCTTTTGTCGTTTTCTAGGTCGCCGTCTCACTGGGTGCCTTTTTTTTTTTTTGCCGGGGTGATTGGAGGAATCCACGTTTACGGAAATTTAACCCTGTCGACAACTGATGCGTGTGTTAATTTTGAAGTTGTCAATCACCACCCAGCAGTCTTCATCTCCATCAGACAGCTGTCACTATCTGTCCACCTGAGCACCATCGAGCTCCAACACAGCATCAACACAGCGCTCAGTCGCATCACTCACTGCTCACTGCCACACCATGTGTCATGATGTTCAAATACTGGCCTGCCTATAGGAGTGTTTGTCAGTTAGCATTTACAACATAACACTATGAAGCAATATGCACCATGATTATGGGTCATTTAGTTAAAACAGTGACTTTTGCCCGACACTTGGTTGAAACATGTTTGATGGAGTTTGCTATTAGCACATGCAACCGCAGGTGTTTGTTAGGAGGGTGGTGGCGCTCTGAGTAGCAACACCTTGTTCTGGGCAGACTGGATGCTGCATTGACTTACTACTCATTACAAGACGGGGTCGACGAGGGCGAGCGGATTCATGTGCTGACTTTAGCACAATACACCCATGTCTCTTGATTTCTTTTATCATGATTTATTGTTATTGTTATTGTTTTAATATTCTTTTTATTAAAAAAATAATTTTGGTTATATTTTATTATTATTATATATATATATATATATATATATATCTTTATCTGGCTTGTCTTTTAAAATGAAACAGAGGTGAACATTTAAAACTTTGATCAAACTTTAATGTAGTCAACGAAGGGCAGCACGGCCTCATTGCAGATGCTCATCCCTAAACGCACTCGCGAGCGTACAGAACAAGGCACCTTCACAGGAGCGCCTGCATGACCGTTCCATAAATGTACAACAACACCAACATGCAGCGGTATAGTCTCAGGAGGGATGAGACAGGGAGAAGGTGGACTACAGTCTGATTTGGTGGTCACCTCGTCCGGCTGCATTAAACCAGGATCGGGGACACGATCTTACGCAACGAATCAACATCACTGCCATGACGAATGGTTCCACCAGAGCGTGCATGACACCTGTCAGCCTGATTCTAATGATTTTCCCCCAGCACCTGAACGCTAGGCTCACAGACAGGTGTGTTTGTGGCTAGCGGGTACATTGTGTCCCACAAGGAACAGCTCATACAAATAAGAAGAAACTGTAGCCTAACCACATAACCCAGTTTGATATGGACACTTCCCGAGCTGGCATACTCAGGGGAGGGCGCTGTCACCTTGGATTAAAGCATCTTTTAAATAATGCCTCTCCTTGCATGCCACTTGGTCTAAAGAAAGCTTTACTGCACTGTGCATAAAGCACTTAATGCACTCAAAGCCCCAGTGGTATGGATATTAGCCGCCATGCCCCCGCCCCCTGCATATGAGCATCATAACAAATCTAGTATTATAATGTATTGTGCAAAATAGAAACTGGGATGAGCAGGGATAGGAGTACTACACACGCTGATGTCTATGAAGGTAAGAAACTAACAGTTACTGTCGTCATCAATAAATCTGTTGATTGATTTGTTTTCAGTCCGGGAAAAAGAAAAAATCATGTGAAAAATAGAGTTTCAAAGAGTTGCAATCCAATAAACTCAGCAAATGGGAACCAGTAGCAATGTGAGCAGCTGGAGGCAGAGAATAAATGGCCTTTTGTCCAGAATAAATGTTGCATCTTGTGTTTCCCAACATTTTTTTGGCCCGAGGGGAAACAAAAAGAAGAAATGTGTGTGAATGAGGAAGAATAATGTCTCCTTCTTGGACTTTTCCAATTTTACCGTCTGTGAGCATTAGATAGACGGAAGCTGGCTGGCGTTCATATATCTACTTTAGGTTGTATTTTATTTCTTTCTTTTCGTTGTCTCTCTTGCAGCTAAATGCTGCACTGTGGTCAGCAGCTGGTTTCTGCTCTCAGAAAACAGCTGTTTTTTATTTATTTATTGTTTTTGTCTGTGAACAGCTTCCTGCTGTGGCTGCAAAGGACACCAGGAGGGCAGCGAACCAAAAGCTGATAAACAGATAAACACACTGCGAAGCCAGCACACAGATCCACACTCACCATTATGGGAACGACGTCCAAACATGGCGCCTCAAAACAGTAACTTACATTTGTCATGTCAACAGAACCATAACTATAAATCAGCGCTATTGCGTATAGATGCTTTCAACTTTGGTTGGCAGTTTTGTGTTAATGGCCACAAAAACACAAACAAACAAACAGTTTTATTGCACCCAGAATAAAAAAAAACAATAGTTTACAACTAATATGCTATGCATTAGCCTAGCAAGTCTTTAGTGATTTAAAATCAGTAATGGGACTAGAACTATGATTTGACACTGAATCGATAGACTAATGACTCTAATGTTGTTTCAGTGCTAATTGAGATATTTATATTTTCAGTTTGTTAAAGAGCCTGTATTTAAGGATCTATTCCAACAATGTCCATTCATTTGTTGTTGTTGTTGTAGTTGATGATGTTTTGGGGGAGATGGTAGTTTTTTGTTTGTTTGTGTGTTTGGTTGGTTTTTGTTGTGGGTTAATGACAGAGGATGTGCTGCTGCATGTGAACAGACCATGGAGCATGAAACACAGTAAACACACAGAAACACAGTGGCTGTGAGTGTGCGCTCGGTTTGACTGCAGCCCATCCCCCGGAGACGCGTTACTTCACTGACACAGCGGGACCATCTGTCCAGATCCAGATCCACATCCAGATTGGATCTCTCAGCCCCTCAGCTGATTCAGCCGAGCATGCTGGGGTGTGTGTGTGTGTGTGTGTGTGTGTGTGAGGGGGGAGGCACATGTTAACTGGAACCATTAACGATCCAGTTAACACACACACCACCCACTCCAAACCCCAAACCCCAGACCCCAAACCCCGCTCAGCTCAGCTGGTCCCGGGGCCCGTCCTTTACCGGGGCTGTGACGCAGAGACTGCGGGGGGGTGAGACAGTGGCACGAGCAGCAGTGGATGGGGCCGTTGCATAATTAGCTGTGCGCTGAGAAACTGAGTGATTCCTCAGTCGCATCGGATCGCAGATCGCGGAACGTGGGCGGCGCGTCGCGAGGACGGTGCGCACCGCCATCAGCGCAGCTGCGCGCAGGGGCCAGAAGCTGGGTATGAGGCGGCACGCGCAGGACGGCTCGCGGGGCAGGAAGCCGTGCATGGCAGAGGAGTTGGAACCGGCCTGGGAGAGGGCGTGAATCTGGATTGTTTCCGCGCGCCGATGGGAGAGGTGCTCTCATCTCTCCCCCCACCGCCCCCCCCACGCAGGACACCGGCGACGTTTCATTAACGCGGTCGTGACGGCGCATCGCAGCTGACCCCGATCTGCACACACAGCTGAGCGCGTTCCCCTCGCGACTCCGCACGCGCCGCGGCGTCTCCAACACCAGGACAAACCCCAGAACCCACTTTACTTTTACCACCCCCAAAACTCAAATGATACCCCCCTCCCCATCCTCCACCTCCGCCTCCTCCTCCTCCAGCTCTGAGGGACAGATGAGATAAAAAAAAAGAAGAAGATTTTAACAACAGGTCCCAGGAAGACATCTGCTCCCACGTGAACATTATGTGAAAACAAAGGGCTGGAAATGCGGCGCAAATGCTTCTCCCTGCTTCAGGTGAGTTCCCTTTGCCTCCACTTTTACGCATTTGGCTGCAGATAGTTGGATTCAAGTGAGTGGGTGTGTGTGATTGGAGCTGAGTGAGATCCTGTCCTCGTGGATGACTACCATTCCCATTCACATGCCACATGACATTCCATCCACATCCGAGGTCCAAACATCTGGGATGATCTCCTCTGCATTGTATACATTGAAATAAAACCAGTGGAGTTATCAGTGATGTCATGTGGCAGGGATTCAGCCACTGTGCGGGACTCACAGTGCTGATGCTGAGAAGCGGGATTTGGGACACAGGAGATTAAAAAGGGTCCATGCAGCATGTGCACATCCTGTCCCATCCACTCCTCCTCTCCGCTTATGGATCAGAGGACTGAGAAACTGACCCAGTCACTAAATCCTGCAAACAGATCCTTGTCCCCAAACTAGAAAACCTAGCAAAGCCTAATGGGCTATATTGTATTGAAGTGCTCGGTGGAGACTTGTTAAAGATGCCTCACAGCAGCTGTCCGAGCAAAACAAAATCCTCTCAACCTCTTTTTTTTTTTAAATGACCCTGCTTTCTTTTCACACTGTGATTTATGGCCACGCAGTGGGCCCCACACTCGAAGCATCTCAGATGGCAAACACATGTGTGCAAAGGTTCATAACAAAACAAAACATACACACACACACACACACACAGAGACTCGGACAAATAATATTTACTACTGTGCAGAATTGAACATGTTTACGTTCAACAGCAAACATGCACACGTATGCATATTAAGACTTTACGTGAGTAAGAATAAAGTTATGAATTGTAATTAAACCAATCACGCAGCTTTTATAGGTGGTGCTAGTTTTAGTTAGCCTGAGAGGTTTGTGAATTCCCACCGAGAATCAAGGAAATATCCAAATTGATGACAATGCATCTTTAATGCTGGGATTAGATCAGCGACGGTTGAATTTGCTGAATTTGAACTACACAACACAAGTGGGCACACTTGAAAACATTTTTTTTATTTATTTTAGTGTTATTTAGTGTTTCTTGGACTTGATTTTTTTTTTCTTAAATTGTGCTTGACCTCAACCAGCACACAATGCTGCTCATTGAATGCATCACCAATACTAATCCTGTTATGTACCAAGGACTCCTTGTTGTTGTTGTTGTTGTTGTTATGTTAATAATGCTCCTGTGCCTTTATTGAATTGTGGTATTAAAGGCAGGGGTTTTACTCACTAACTTTAGAGTGAGGTATTCTACATTATTCAATGCCGTTACTTATGGAAACACCTGCTAGAGCTCTGAAAACGAAGCTCCTTAAAGAATCAATTGCAAGTTAACCACATTAGAGGCTTGTTTTGTCCCGCTGCTGTCAGCAGCAGAGCTGCAGTTTTGGAGGTTATAGAACCAGGGTACCTGCACAGCAAGGCATCAGGAAGCCTTTATTGAAATCTGGGGCACTCTTATTAATGTGCTTTTTATTCCCACAGTCGGGATGTTTCAGAAAGGAGGTTCGGTGAATTGTCTGTCGTACGAATGTGAAATGGTTACTGTCTCGGGGTGCTGCATTATTGATGACTTGAAGAATGTTTTATTTAAGGAGGAAGTGAAACATTGGCTTTATTGGTAATAGCAGCCACCCTCCTGTGTCCACAGGGAGCGATGTACATTCAAGGACAGCTGCGGCGACATGTAACCTAGTTTTAGGCGATCGGTTAGGAGACAAACGCTAAACTGATTATGACTTGCAGTCTTTTGTACCTCTCGTAACAATGATACAGACAGATGCTGCCAGCGCGCGGGCTGGAGTTCTGTGTTTCCACATGCAACATGGAGCACAGTGCAGATGTTCCCCAGCTGATGATGTTCCATAAGCGGGGTGGGGTGGGTGGTGGCGGCTGACGTTAGGCTGGAGCCACTCAGCTTCAATCAGTCCTATCCACTTTAGGACAGGTGTTAGTTCTTCTTACAATGGGATCACACCAGCTACAGTATATGGTGGAAATAACTACCAAACCAACACACAGTCATATTTTTTTTCACTTCCTTAGTTGGGGTGGTTTCCATCTCTAACCTGCACAAGCTGATAGAAATCAGTGGATGAAATATCTCTCCAAACCCCAGTTTCTATTTTACTGTCATTCTACAAAAGCCCAAATAAGGGCTCTCCGATACCTGTTGTGGTGGAAACAAACCAAAACACACACACAAGCTAATTACAGTGGGTCACATGGGATCCAGCAGGTACAGGCAATCTCTCCTTCCGACTGGGGTTTCGTAATCATATGCATTATTCTGTGTTTTTTTTAAGCCTCTACACAAATGCAAAACACTTGCATATAGTGTAGCACTAAGCACAAACAGAAATAATTACCATTACAGCCCTGTTAGTAGAAGGTGCTCTACGAACTTCATTGTGTTTACATTTTATTGAACCCGTCTCATCTGTAAACGAAAACTTTCGTCAACGAAAACTCACACATGTTCCGTCACGTTTTAGTCCTCAGTCATGTTTAGCTCGTTACCGCCTCGTTATCGTCATGAAATTTAGGTGGGGGAGGGTCAGTGAATTTATTTCGTCATCGCCATCGTTGACGAAAACAACACTGAGACTGGCATATGGTCATATTATTCAGTTTAGTTTAGACTTGTGTAGGTCGCACAAACACAGTGGTATCTGGTTCTTAAACAGGTTAAACTGCAGACACCCAGAAGATCCACACATCTTACTGCTAAAGATGTTCCAGCTATCCTTCATCAGATGACAGCGCTGTCTTTGTTAATGTGATACCAGATTGCTCCGTGATGACTTTACTGACTATTGACGCCCTCATCTTTTTTTTCATTTTTGAAATGTCATAAAGGAAGTTACCATTACAGCCCTGTTAGTAGAAGGTGCTCTACGAACGTCATCGCGTTTACATTTTATTGAACCCGTGTCATCCGAAAACATTGAGCTGTTTCATGTGTTTCTTTACGCAAAATGATACGAGACTTCAAAGTGCTTGGAATTGTTGCAGCGTAAGCAAAGAGTTGTGTATACATGCATCGTCTGCTTAAGGCCAACAGGTTTGCGTACTGCGTGGGGACATTAAAGGGACCGCGCGAGGCAAAAGGTTCAGTTTAACAGAACAAAGTGATGATTGATTCACAGATGGAGGCTTATGTCATTGTCTTTCCTCTCTCTGCAGGTGTGTGCCATCTTAAGCCTTCTGCCTCCAGCCTCCTCGGCCGAGCTGACGTGTGAAGCGCTGCTGATGCTGTCGGGGAATTTTTCATGTAAGTCGAGGACCACAGCTGCTCGTACGAGCCTCTATTTACCAGTGACTGAACCAATCTGATGATTCAAGTTGATCCACTGGTGCACTTGAGATTGTATTGACTTTCAGTCTTTTCCATTTTAAGTCGCCTACTAAGTGTCTTTACCCTCAACAACGTTCTCCTTCTTGACTGGCCAGTGTTGTTTTTGGCAGCCATTTTAGATTTAGTCTTAGTCTTTTGGACAAAAATACTGATTAGTTTTAGTCCCATTTTAGTCATTTCTATATGTGATCTTTTTAGTCTAGTTTTAGTCGACGAAAACTTTAAAAAGGTTTTAGTGCAGTTTTAGTCGACAAACCCTCAAATAGGTTTTAGTCTAGTTTTAGTCGACGAAAACTTTTTAAAAAGGTTTTAGTGCAGTTTTAGTCGACGAAAACTTTTTAAAAAAGGTTTTAGTGCAGTTTTAGTCGACGAAAACTTTTTTTAAAAAGGTTTTAGTCTAGTTTTAGTCGACAAACCCTCAAATAGGTTTTAGTCTAGTTTTAGTCGACGAAAACTTTTTAAAAAAGGTTTTAGTCTAGTTTTAGTCGACAAACCCTCAAATAGGTTTTAGTCTAGTTTTAGTCAGAATAAGTCTTTTAACAAATTAGTTTAGGTCAATAAGTATTGACAGGTTGTGTCAAGTATTGCAGTTCATAAAACAACAATGCTTTTGTATAATAACCAATAATTTACCAAGCCGCTTTGTTGATGCTGCCGCCATGGTCCATCAATGAATTAATAAACTCAATTGCGTGTCTGTGGGTACGACGAGTGACTGGTGTGTTGTGCAAAACGTGTGCTGCATGCCAGGTGGTGGATAGGATGCAGCAGCGCTGCTGATACTTTTAGCTTTTGACAAACAGGTGACACGCACAATAGGCAGAAATGTCGTGAATTTTGAACGACTGACAGACCACCCACTGACATTTTTGTTTAGTCTCGTCTCGTCAAAGAAAACTCATACACGTCCTGTCGCGTTTTAGTCCTCAGCCATGTTTAGCTCGTTACCGCCTCGTTATCATCATGAAATTTAGGTGGGGGGGTCAGTGAATTTATTTCGTCATCGCCACTGAGACTGGCATACGGTCATATTATTCAGTTTAGTTTAGACTTGTGTAGGTCGCACAAACACAGTGGTGTCTGGTTCTTAAACAGGTTCAACTGCAGACACCCAGAAGATCCACACATCTTACTGCTAAAGATGTTCCAGCTATCCTTCATCAGATGACAGCGCTGTCTTCGTTAATGTGATACCAGATTGCTCCGTGATGACTTTACTGACTATTGACGCCCTCATCTTTTTTTTCATTTTTGAAATGTCATAAAGGAAAACAAACAAATACCCAAACAACAGTCATGGCCGCCCACCATCCCCACACACACACACATTGATTTGTCAGCAATGTTAAACTGAGAAGATGAGCCAGTGCTCAGATGAGAGAAGCGGCGAGCCTGTGGTGGCTTTGTTTGATTAAACCTCAGACATGGAGACAAGCTGAGGAGCAATGAATCAAACCACAGGCGTAACAATTAGCAGACAAGCTGCCCTACCTCCAGGGCCGCAGCGGCCATTTAAACAGACAAACATCATTCAGATATACTGTCAGTGATGTGCAGGCACGTGCGGGGGGAGGGAGGGGGTGCTTTAGGGGCTTCAGCCCCTGCCCCCTTGCCCCTTTCTGTCCAAAGTGCCCTTTTGAGTAGCCATTAAAATTTTCAACATTCATTGTTTGTTCCTTTGAGCCCCTCCCCCTCCAAAGGTCTCTGCACGGCCCTGGTGATGTGATGGGTTGTGAGATGTTTTTTACTAGCTGCACTTAGGTTTTCTCCCTATGATATTAAGTCAATTTTAAACATTTCCCCAGCTAGAATAAGGTCTTTTGATTAAAAATGCCTAGAGAGGCAACTTGATACTCTTCGGCCTAATAAACAAAAAGCACTGGTTTGATTGGCCAACTGTGATTCCTGCAAGTGAATAAAATAAAAAAGTAGCTTTCTTAGATACTAATTAAAACATGGACGTCTCCACTGGCTCAATGGTGAATCACTCAGGACCCCCCTCCCCCAGACTGACTTCCTTTCACTGACCTAAGGGCCTCACCTTTTTAAATGTGAAAATAATGAATTAAAAATTGTGCGTTGATGTTGTTGTTGGAGGTGCTGGTCAGGAAAACGTCACGTGTGTCATTTTAGGTCGGAACGAATGAAATGACGACGGCTGTCGTTTGTCATGTCAAGGAAAACTAAGGGCCTGCTCATTTCATTCCATTAAATCGTTTCTCACCACAAAGAGGTGTGAAACCACTGGTGGGAAAAAAAAAAACAGGAACACACCATAACACAGCTCCAGTTTGTGCCCTTCAGAGCCCAAAATTCTCTGTTTTTTCTTACTCCTCTTGAGATATATATATATATATATATAATGTAGTCTGGCCCTTAGGGCATGTCCACATTCATATCCACAGCCACCGTCCTGTTATTGCTCAGGGAAACGTCTGTCACCAGAGTTTACTTTTGCCCTTTAATGCTCACCCTTTGTCACTGATAAACTGAATGTAATGAGACGTTCAAAGGCTCTTCTAAACCACGCAAACAGAGGCTCAGATCACTGATGAAACTCTCTTTCTGGATTGCAGTACAATCACTGGCCGCGACCTGGAACCAATCCCTGAACAATGCCACAGGTCTGTGGAACGGTGAGTCACCTCACTGACACACTGGTGTCCTCATACGGGCGATGACCGATACGCACTGCTGCAAAATCAGAGTTGTTGTGGAATAACCCACAAGGGGCAAGTTTGATCTGGATTCAGATTATAAGGACGAACATCAAAGAAAAGAACGACGCTAGAAATAGATTTGGCCACAGGAGACGACGCTCTGCTTCACGCAGCAAGGCAAAACAAAGCAGTGAAATCATTATAGCTCATGTAAACAAACAAGGTACTGTGCGTTTTCAGTGTGTTGCCCAGATGATTGCAGCATTATCAGAATACCACCACGGCTATATGTAGTCTTGAGCAATGCCGGGAATGTATGTAGGCCTGTGTGTCTGACGTTTCTGCCCCCACACACACTTTAGGCTCAGGACTCTACTGTGACACCTCCATCGATCGCATCGGCACCTGCTGGCCCAGAAGCAGCGCCGGCCAGATGGTGTCACGACCCTGTCCAGAGATGTTCTACGGCGTCCGATACAACACCACCAGTAAGTCCGCACAGTCACTTCCTGTCAATAATAGCACGAACCATCGAACAAAACCACGATTTTGATTTGACTCCCGTTCTGTTCATCTATGTCCCCGGGCCTATCCTGTTTGCATAATCGTTTAAACAGAAATTAACATGGACATACAAATTATGCAGACGCACAAAAGTAGGACTGCAACAGATGATGCACCAGGAAGTGCCAGAAGTGCCAAATTAATATAATTGTGTACTAGTGTTTACAGTTATACTTCAATTTGCTCAGGTCACAGTGTCATTATCTGAGCTGTGTTTGTATACAATGTGTCTGTGAATGGTTTTGAGAAAGTAAGAAACTGTGACGGCGATTTGAAGGTCAAACGCTTCATCTGATATCGGATAGCTACTGCGTCTCTTTCAGAAAAAAAGACAAAAAAGATTTTTTCAAAAAGGGATGAAATTATTTAATGTGTGTTTCCTTTTTGGGTAGCACCAAAAAAATTTTTTACAATATAATTGTTATAATTGTTTTTTGTTGGGGGGGGGGGCATAGGGCAGAAACAAGCTGTACCACCAAAACATCTCCTTTAAAAATGTTTTTTTAATTTATTTTGCCACAAAGCCAACATAAACATTAAGAGCTTCAGCAGATGTAGCAAAACATAACAGGTTCAACGTCATACTTTATTCCGTTACACAAATTTGGCCTTTTGAGTGAAAAGCAACAACAACGTTAACACTATTTCTAACTGTCTATATTCTTTTCTTGCATGCTAACTGGTTTGCTCCAACCTAACATGCTAACCATTTAACCCCAGTCTAACATGCTAATCTGTCAGCCTTAGCAACAGGTTAGCAATATAGTGAGGTCAAGATACCACATGCAAATTTCAAATAAACAGAATGAAATATTAGCATGTAGCAGAAATTTTAAATCTATCTATCTAATATGGTTATTGTGTTCCGTTGTTTTCAGTAAAATCCTGTAAAAATAACATCTCCAGATTATTATCATCTTTTAATTTTTTGCATGTTTTGTGTTTTCATTGAGTGCTTTAAGTAATTATTTACGCAGCTCCTGTGTTGGTAGGAATAATATTCCAACACATTCTAATCTAACAGAGATCTCGTCTGATGTGTATCTATGTAGGGCACAGCAGAGCGCTGCTGTGAAGGTAATACAAACATTACCTTGGGATATACGATAAACACAATTAGGGAAATCTACGAGATAAAAGTAAACACGTTTCTTCATATTTTAAAATCCCAAGCATCCACACACACACACAGAGGGAGAGAGATAGTGTAACCGGGGCTGTGTGTGGTTCAACTGCAGCTCACCACTAATTTGACACTGCAGGGGTCATTTCACCTTCAGGATTAATATAATGTCTGTTCAAGCGTGGCTGAAAAGCTCTAAAAAGACTGGCCGTCAGATGACACTGTCAACAGACAGAGGGCAACAGATAGGCTGTGTCCGAAATCGCCCCCTAACCCCTACTCCCTACTCCCTACATAGGGAAATAAATGTAGTGCACTATATAGTGAGCTCAACAGAATAATCTTTCGGACGCTACTCTCGGCACCGGTAATTACGTCATTGCTGTCGCACAATTAAAACGTACCACATTATTGTCGTCTCACAAAATACTTGTTTGTTTACCACTGCATTTTTATTAAATTAGAGGCTTTTGATTACTGTCCTGTACTTTTTATTTTCATATTTTGTTATATTTTAGAATATTTATGTATATTTCCCTCCCGTCCGTCCGCCATTTTCACTTCCGCGCAGCCCAGAGAATTTCTGGCAATGCATGATGGGATATCTTGGTCCGGTTAGTGACCATCGGATGTTCACTACATTTCGCGGTGAATTGTGGGATACATTGAGTGCGCTATATAGTGGACATGCTATGATCCCTAAGCATTTGGACACCACTACAAAATGGCGTGCTCACTATATAGTGCACTATATAGGGGTTAGGGGGCGATTTCGGACACAGCCATAGAGAGAGCAGGAAGCAAGGGGACGACATTTTTACATCATGAAAAATCAACGCTGATTCACTTACATTGTTTGTTCATGATGTTTTTGTTGGGTTGGATATCAGGCATGCTTCAGCTTTGAGTTGTGTTAGTAGTGTGGATTCACTGTCAGTCATTGTCAACAGCTGGGCTGTTCACTGTCGTTTCATTATGATTTCATCTCACTGCTTCCCAAAATGCATTTCACCGGACAAGGTGCTGTGGATGTCAGGGGCTGATAACCACCGTGACCTTGTGGGCAGAAAGTGTCATTGTGCACAAAGAAGTCAGAGTGAGTGTGATGAATGGCCGCCTCAAAAAAACCACCCCGTGGTCCCTCACTCAGATCCAGTCATACCTGTGAAGTGGTGACATGTCTCCACGTGAATAGGATTGACATTTCATTCATTTTAGAAAGGCGGAAGTTGATATATGTTGCCACAAAAAAGTTGCTATTTACTTGACTACCAGAGAAATCGGATTTCCTGTCAGGCCTCCCTATGAGGAAACTGATGTATGTTTTTATGTGGGGAAAGTCATCAAACAACCAAAAAAAGAAAAATATACAGATAAAATATATAAAATATATAAAATCACCAATTTATACCCAGGTACTTTTTCTTTTTTGTTTTTCTTCAAATATTCCCTACTGGGTTTCCTGTATTCCTGTCTTTCATCATTTGTTTTGAAGATGACATGCTTGTGTAGGAGGTGAGATGTGGCCTTAAAATCTGCAAGTGCTCGCTGTGATAATATTATTTTTTTTTGTCTCGGCTGAATTTGTCATCACAGAATAACATGCTGAACAACTGCAACTAATTAGTTTCATCAGTAACGATTTGCAGCCACTAAGAGACGAGGTGACTATATCAGTTCTACTGTTTCTAAGGTGTGCAGAGCCAATCCACTATATTTATATTATATACAGTGTATTTGGCTTAATGAACGTATTGTAAATAAATAGAGACCCAGAATTTTTGTATTAATTTTTTTGCAAAGTATTATGGCAAATATGCGTAAAATTAAGTAAATTAAGTAAATTAAAAAGTAAAATTACAAAATAAAATAATAATAATACAAAAATATTTGTCACTTATGAAATGAAATATGTTTTAAAAATATTTAATTTGGCTGTCTGATGAAAGTGAACAATTTATAACAGCTAAAAGCATTCAAATAATTTTCAGGCTCAGTATGCAAAAACTGATAAAGAGAGAAAAATGACAGAATATGAAGCCCGGTTTTTAGTCTTTAAAAATAATTTGTCTCAGATTTAGAAAATTGAGATTGAACCTTCAAGTTGCCTATTGTTGACGATGATTGTTCAAGATTTTTGTGTTTGTGGTGATTGAGTGCAAGTGACACTATTTTTCTTGGTTTTTAAATTTAATCTCTATAATAACATAAATCACAATACTAAAATAATAAACTGTATAAATTTATCAAATTATATAAAAACTACATACAAATAAATTAAGGTATTTTGTACAGTAAATGCAGAGAGACTATCAAAGATAGATTATAAGATAAAAAAGGTCACAGTGGTAATCACAGTGAGGTTTAATAATAACAATAACAGGAAGTAGTCGTAGTAGAAGTAGAGTTAGTGCTAGTGCATTAGAATGGTAGTGTTAGAATGGAAAGAGGTGGCTTTAGGTGAAGACAAGGGCAGAATACAAGGTCTGGTGTAGGCTCTTAAGAGCTTGAGTGCATAAAGGTGCTGTCCTCAGATCCAGCGGGAGATTAGTGCAGGGTTCTAGTGCACGACTGCAAACACAAACCTCTCAACTGCAAAGCCAAAGACAAATACACAACTCAAATGATCTCACTCCTGATTGTGGAGATTACTGCAAGGAATGTCTGTGAACCCTGCTCATAACCCATTATATGAAATGAGTGACATGAGAAATCAGATGTACAAACCAGTGAACACAGTGGGTCAGGTAGTGAAGAGCCAGGCGAGATGTTTGTGACAGAGTCATTCACAATAACCAAGCTCATGAATGCATTTAAAGCTGATGTAATCGATATGTGTCCACACTGAGACCCCCCCCCCCCCCCGTCCAGCTCTATCCCCGTCCAGCTCTATAAAGAGTCTATAAAGAAGACAATAGGTGATGATCAGAGACGCTGCATTATTGCGTTTTTTGTCTTTACAAGTGATGTCGCCATCTGTTTACAATCAAATCATCCATAAATACATTTTAATGCCATCTGTAAATGGGGTATGTGGTTAGGCCGTGACCCTGCCATTATTAGCAATACTGTACTATGAAACCTCAGTTCCATGAATCGAATGCATACCAGAATGAACTTCCAACATTAGATCCTGCTGGAATCCCTGGCTTAAGTTGCCGAGCCTTAGTTGTGCGTTTGCATGGTTTTGCTCATTAGCAGCAAAATATAGTTTAAGTAGCCCGCTATATATATTTGATTTGCCCGGGTACCAGTTTTCCATAAAATAAAACCTAAACTTTATCGACTTTGCTAAAGTAACTTGAAAATAAGGTTTTCTTTTCACATCAAGGATGCTTCATGCTTTGTGTTTTGGGTTTTGCATGAAAAACTATCTGCAAAAGATGCAGTCGAACTTGTAACTATAGCTGATGGATGTTGTGGAGTAACACACCAGGACCACACACAACACACCAGCACCGGGAAATAGAAAAATTAAAATGAAAAGTTGAATAGTTAGGACACTTACAGTGTTAAGTACAGTACTGTGTAGGATCTATATTGTTAGCATAGGAAAACGGTGAATTTCAAGATGTTTTAGAAGTAGATAAGACAAAAATAATCATACAATCAAGACATAGCAGGCGAAGGCTGGAAAAATAATTAACTTAGTTGTAAACACGGGTCTTAAATTTTTAAAAAAAGTCTGAATTTGCCTGATTTAATCGTGTAGCTAAGACTTGGAGCTCAGAAAGGAGACTAATTGGAGCAATCAGCAAACGATGGGAATAACGCTGATGTCGGCAAGCTGGTGGATATCTGTGCCACCTTCTGAGACGACCGCATCCCGTTTGTCAAAGTGATGCACGGTGGAGATGATGGACACCCAGAGGGCATTGTCCGGACCACTCAGCCACTGATTCATGACAGGTGCCCCCGGTGGTGCCGCCCCTTTCCTCTGGGTTTCTGACTCAGCTCGCCATAACGCTCTTTGTTGCTGGGTGTCTTGCCCCACCCAGAAACCCCTTCACCGCTTCACCCCCTTTGCAGCCAAGCTTGACTTTTCCATAATGGTCCCCAGAGTGAAGCTGGTGAATTTTGTCCTGTGCGTTCCCGCGTACGTGTGGAGGCTCATTTCTCCGACTTGCTGCGACTCTCCTGTCATGGAGGGGAAGGGAAGAGGGTGGTAGTTTTATTTAGAGTAGTGATAAAAGTCAGTGGGGTGCTGACGCCCTCGCCCCGGTTCACCCCGCCGCTCACTCGCTCCCGATGCAGATGCATCTTTTTTTTTGCTGAATGAGCTCAGACGCTGCGGAGCATGCACGGAATTTTAATGCAGGAGTGAGCGTGCAGACGGGGAACATCAAAGATAGACGAGTCCAAAGAGGAAGATCTGATTATGCTGCGAGGAGCAGCTTCTTGTGTGTGTGTGTCTGTCAGAAACGATGTAGATACCTGTGTTTTTCTGGTTCCTTGCAGTATTACAGTATTACAACACTCATATGTTACACACTATATCACATACATTACAATGCAGTATAAAATACTTATTGTTATTTCATGAACATTAATGAACTGTGTCGTGGGAAATACATGTCAAATAGAGAATCTTAATTACAAAAAAACTCATCATCATCATCATCATCATCATCATCATCATCATCATCATCATCATCATCATCATCATGTCTTTTCTCATCGACTTGTCTTGCATGAGTCGGAATAGAGGCGAGTGAGGAAACTGAGTATTTGCTCTTTGCAGCAGCTCATAAATCGGAGCTTGTAATAATATACAGATGTGGGCGATCTGCTGTCAATCTCCGTAATCTCATTTCCTCCACTTTAACGACGTTCATGTACCAAAAGGGTGCAGGTAGATCATATATTGCTGCTTGACGTATATGCTCTGCAGTGTGTAATTGTGTGATTTTGCAGGGGGTATTAGGTAACTGCCAGCCACCCCCCTGAGGTGGCTCATTCTGCAGTGTCGAACAGAAGCAACACATTGCCTGTAGATGTTAATGGACTTTTTTATGGTGTCGGATCAGTTCCTGAGTTCCACTCCTTTATTCAAGGGAAATAATAAAACATATTCCCTTACTTCCGTAAAATTACACAATCTGGTGATCAAACAGAGGTACACTGCTGTTGTCGCTGTTGCTGCAGATGTATGGATTTAAGAAGTTGTCACATCCAAGCGCTGATGTTCTGTTACTCGGTTTAAACGACTGGTTCATGAGAAAACCCAGTGAGTGGGAGACAGCAGTGAAAAGTAAGAGCATCGCTGTTGCATCGTGACGTGAGGCCTGCAGCTTTTGAAAAACAAACTTGGTGTAAGAGGCTTAAAAACTCACCAGACGTCAAGTCTCCAGAGTGATATACTTCAAAACCAGGAAGTATTAGTGTGGATGGAGCCTTAAGGAGGCCTAAGCTAATATTGCCTGTTTCAGTTAGAGGAGATTACGGAGGATGTTTGCATAGCTCAATATGCGTCTGTTTATTTGTGATGTAACTGGGAACTAACACGACATCGGAATAATGCTGGTTTCTGTCTGGGATGTAGTGGATTATCAAAGCGTAACGTTGTATTTGAATAACGTGCTCAGTCACACATCACACACATCACACTCCTACATTGTTTGCGCCACTTTAACCTGAATGTGTTCAGCATCTTTGTGCCACTTTTTTTTTAAAATATTTAACAAATAACACACTATAAACATAATGCAAAACATATTGCATCTTATATCTTTCTAAACCAGTCCAGAGCATACAGTTACAAGTCATCTACTTCACACTGCGCTTTGCACTACAATTACACAAGCGTTTGAATTTTCTTTCATTTGGCACAAATGCCATTTTGCTCCCTGCTGCTGATGCTGATGTTAATTATACCCTCGCTCCAAACACACAGAGGAGGAAAGATGCTTCTTAGCTGCAGCCATTGATCCGCCGTGTTGATGCGCTATAAGCATGTGTGACTAAATTTGGGTCAGCGTGTTTGCTCGTGTGGGGCATGCAATTACAGCTGTATCTACAGCCGCTCTGCTGTGCATTATTTAACCCTGTGAGAGGAGCCTCTGTGATGCTGCTACCAAGCTGTGCGTTTGCAGCGTTTGCCAATAGAAGGGAAAGAGGATCATATGGCCGGAGGAGCTTGGAGAGCTGCCACGTGTTCCATCCACATATACCTAGAGCGCAGAGGGGATTTAGCACCTGGCACAGACCGCCGTTTTTAACATCAGAAATAGTGGCCAGCGACAAAAAGAAAAAAAAAAAGAAAAAAAAGAGAGAGATTTAAAGGTGATGTGTGATAAGCAGCCTGAATCCCTTCACCTTGAGACGCCTCAGACACAAACGTGTCGCCCGTTGATGTAAATCACGTCAGCAGTTTGGCAGCCGCTCGCCACGTGACGTCAGCGCGTATTTTAGGCGCCCTGAGTTTGTGACTAATGCAAATGGGGTTTTACAATGCTACAATGTCAATGGCCCATTCCCTGCAACCACTCAGCTGACTGCGGGGGAATGTGACTGTGCACTGGATGAAAGCTCATATTATCATGCCTGTTATTTATGACTGCGCCACAGTAAATACGCGCAGGAAAAATGATCCGTAAATGTAATGATGCGTTTTTTATATTCATGCTACATCAATAAGAGGCCTCTCTTTCCCTGACCACATTCTCTCCATTTATTATTTATTGTCCTCTAGTTTTTCATTAAAAGAGCAGTTCAGCTGAGGATCTGCTCATCCTTCGTCTTATTCACTGAGAGTGATTGATATTGATTTCGTTGGAGTCAGGAGCTGGTTTGCTTAGCTCAGCATAAATGGAATCATGGAGAAGTGACAAGTTTGGCTCGTTTTGAAAGTTTTAAGTCACCAAACACACCTCACTTAGCGCTAACTGCTCAACTGCTCAACTTTTTTTTAAAAATCTCTTTTTACACAAACTGACAGGAACCAGTGCCAAAAAATTAACACGGCTAATATCCAGGCTATTTCATTTGCTTATTGAATCAAATGTCCTCAACGACATTCAGACTTGGTAATAAAATGTTATATTATATATAATCACTCTGGTCCAGTGCCAGAGCAAATTTATTTCACTGTCTCATTTCTTAACACTAATGCGCTGCTGTTTAATAAAGCTATGCTTTTGGTTCTGGTTGTTGGCCTCTGTTGTGATGTGCTTGTTTTTGGTTCGTTGCTTTCATTTGGCTTGGGAAAAAAACGTTCTTCAAAAGCGCGCACTACG
>JAFBJQ010000108.1:128239-134710 GCA_016785345.1 Trinectes maculatus
GTCCCTCCACTTCCGGTCCCCACACCGCGCAGTAATCGCTTCAACCCGTAGCTTCATATTCCAAACACCAGAACTAATTTCATGTTATGAGCACAGCTTACCATTACCAAATTAATTGACGCTCCAGCTTTAGCTTTGAACATTTTACTCTCAGCCTTTGAAATCCAGTATCCTCACCTGTTTTCACAAACCGACCTTTTTCCTTTCAACTCGGAATATGGCCTCGTTTTCAGCGCTTCACTTCCTCTGACCCCTTTCATGGCTTTCGTTCTTCTAAATGTGAAATGACAAATGTGAAATGGGTTGCAGATCATTTCATTTCTGTCTGGCGAGCGTGTTTGCTGATAAACGGGTCAGCGGGCCTTGTGCCAACCCCACCCCATTATGTGCTGACATAATATTTTTATTTACAAAGCAGGAAAAGACAAAAATGCCGTTTTGGTGCAGTCGCTCTGTTTACTGATGATTGCAAATGGAATAAAAATAAAGAACGCGCGTAAAGAAGAGGACCTGTTTTCCAAAAGACGTGAGAAGCAAAGAAGCATCTGTGTTCCTCACATCTTGGCACCAACATTAATTTGCAAAACGTTGTGGGAACATGGGTTGGACACTGTGTTAATCGTGGCGAATCAGAGGGGTGGCGATCGGGTGGCGGGGGGGGGGGGGGCCACATGTAAGGAATAATTACAGTGCTTGGGCGGGTGGCGATCGGGTGGGGGGGGGGTCCACATGTAAGGAATAATTACAGTGCTTGGGCAGAGTCTGTAAAACTGTCCTGACAGCAAGCGTGTGAAAAATCACAGCTTCCCGAGACGTCCTCTAATGATATCTCTCCCTATTAGTCATGAAAAGGTCACAGTGCCGCCAGGAATTCACGTCCCCTCTCCCCCTGAGGACACGAGAAGTGAAAGATTATTGTGGGAACATGGGTTGGACACTGTGTTAATCGTGGCGAAGCAGAGGGGTGGCGATCGGGTGGGGGGGGGGTCCACATGTAAGGAATAATTACAGTGCTTGGGCCGAGTCTGTAAAACTGTCCTGACAGCAAGCGTGTGAAAAATCACAGCTTCCCGAGACGTCCTCTAATGATATCTCTCCCTATTAGTCATGAAAAGGTCACAGTGCCGCCAGGAATTCACGTCCCCTCTCCCCCTGAGGACACGAGAAGTGAAAGATTAATTAAAAGGACTTGAAGGAATTCACAGATATACGTGGTATCATCCATTTCTCTTCCTCTTGCCCGCAGATAACGTCTACAGGAAGTGTCTTGCCAACGGGACATGGGCGTTGAAAGGGAACTACTCCATGTGTAGTCCCATACTGGTCGAGGTAAGACATCACTGTGTGGTGTTTGTGTGCACGTGTCCTGATTAATAAAAAAATATAAACAGCAAATTGCTTTTTATGTGTAACCAAACAGCAAATGCACAGTTAGCAGTGGAAGCTGAGTGCTGTGGTGTCCTCCAGGGCTTATTTATAGGAAATTCTGGCTTTTGTTTCTGGGAGCCTGCAGCAATCGGAGGACACTTATTCCAGGAGATCCCCCTGGAGCGTCGTGCGAAGGAATCAGCTTCAAAAGCACATGGACTCGTCAGTGTTTGCATATAGCAAGCACAGGCTGTGCAGCTCTAAAGTCAATTTACACAAAGTCGGTTGGTTTTCTATATGAAGGCTGGCATGATTAAACCTGCAGTTATTTTAGTCTCGCTCGCGATGTGCGTTCCTCAAAAGGAGCAGCAACTGAACCAGTCAGTGTTTTTGTTGTTCTGTAAAAAGCATTGTCCTGCAGCCAAGCCTTTGTGACAGCCCTGCTCCGCTCCGCATTTTTATTCATCCGCGGGTTGCTGTTGTTGTTTTTTGTTGTTGTTGTTGTTGTTTTTCATCTCCAGCTTCCACCTGGATGTTGTGTTGCGATGTGCAGGTGGGTCTGTGATGGAACACTCATTTTAATTAGGCCTGAGTGGCAGACCCCTATACACTGACCCCTGAATCAAGCAATAGGGGGACATATGGAGTAGTGTATGTAAAATGTACACATACAGGAGGCGGGGGGCCCGGTATGTTTGCTTTGCCTGGCGTAACCATCTGCTGAAACTAAATATTGACTAGTTGAGTTTCCATATACTATATATATAACTATAGTCTTTTAGCAAACATTATTTTAACAAGACTAAACATTGCAATTATAGGGATTAATATAGGGACTCTGTAGTGACTATAATACCAAGGATTTTTTTATAAACATAATACGTTTGTTTTTATACAATAAAATGAATAGAATGTAATAAGGAACTATTCTGATTCTATTTTTTAATATTATTAACGGTGGATCCTAAACACAAAATTCTCTGCCCCCCCCCCCACACACACACATGTACGTTTACAGTCACACTGTGGTTAATGTTCAACGTTTAACATTCACTAACACACACACACACACAGAGTGAAGAGGAGAGCCACTTTCATAGATCTGTGAGCAGGAGCAAACAGTGTTGTGGGCTGACGGAGACCTTTCATTCAGTGTTTTTCTTACACCCACTCTCTCTGTGACTCTGTTGTCCAATCGATCCCCGCGGAAGATGGATATAGAGTGTCTGACCTTCAAAAGATGTGGGTTTGATTTTTTTTTTTTTTTCGTTTCCCCCCCCTTTTGTAGCTGAAATAAATCACCAGGTGGAAGCGGTGGCTCCAGCGGGGTGATTGACATCAGGGGAAATGGAGAGCGGAGCTAAAGACTTTTAAGTTCGGCCTGTATTGAGCCAGACAGAAGTGTGACCGAGTAAAATTTTACTAGAATTGAAAAAAATATATATATATTTTTTCATTTACTTTGGGAATTTGCTCACAGTTATTTCCACACAATGGTTTGGGAGAATGACAATGTACTATACGTCAGGTTGTGTTGGGATTTTTGGTTTTTGTGCGACTTGAGGCGTGTGGTGTGTGGGTGGGTCTTATTTTATCCTCTTGACGTGCACCCCCTCCTCTCAGGCTCATCTCACAGCTCTGCAATCTATTTAAAACCCCCTGTTTGCTTGATTTATGTCCTCTCCTGCTCTGGTCAGTGTCTATTCCACAGCCCATTCACTTTTTTCGGAGGTCTATATTAATTCTCACATGCTATGTGTACATCGAAAAGAGTATGGGTGCTGGAGTCATTTGTTTTCCCATACCAGCCTTGAGATGATCCCTTTATTATGTGACATGGCTATATAAGGGGGAGAGAAACCACCAGTCCTTGTTTGGTGGAGAGCAGCAGATGGATAAGCCCTTGGACTTGCATTTATATATTTTTTTAACTGGAAGATAAGCAATAAACCAGAAGTATGGAGCTGCCGGAAATTAGTTGCATACTTAAATAAACCGATATGGTTTGTTGAATTGATTTCAAATATGTATGACTGGTGGTTGGTTTGATATGCTTGGCAGTAGCACCTCTTCGGTTTTTTAATTATTATTGTTAATTGATCCGCCATCAGCTGATCATGTTGTTTATAAAATGTCAAAAGAGTTTGGAAAAAAAGGAGAGTTGTAGTTTTGTGTAGTTATAACGTCTCATGTTGTCCCACCCAGCTGTTCAATAGATGCTCATTTTAATCACATGCGCAACAAAGAAAAGCATCAACACCAATTTGTAGAGCAAATATTTTCCCTTTGCTAGTTAGCTGATCTATCGCTCACATTATCTTTTTTGTATTAGATTTCTGTGAAATCTCTTCTGGCGCAACATGGCAATCCACCAGAGGACAAAAGTAGCGAACCAGCTAATGCAAACGAATACGACAGCCCAGTACCAAATCCTCATAATAGATTATAGGCCAATTTATTTTTATATTAACGCAAAGTCGATTCAAAGTGCTCGGAAGTGCGGACAAAAAACAACACATGGGAACACAATTCACAGGCAGAGTCAAATTATATAATACACCGTAAACGATCCTATTTTAATAAGATAGTCCAGTATAAGAAGATAATGTCTCTCTTACACACACACACGTTGGGCTAATTGGGTACGTTTGCATTCACCTGACAAGCAACAATAATTAAAATAACAGTAATTACAGTCGAGTCTCAAAAGCAAAAGTCCTGACCGTGATCTTTCCCCTAGTAGATTCAGTTGTTAAGAATAAACCAAACCTTGTTCACCAGTCTGTTAGGGTTGTGAATGGTCGTACTAGTCTTTCTCGAGGGCAGTGACAAAGACACTGGCTGTGTCCGAAATCGCCCCCTAACCCCTACTCCCTACTCCCTACATAGGGAAATAAATGTAGTGCACTATATAGTGAGCTCAACAGAAAAATCTTTCGGGACACTACTCTCGGCGCCGGTAAATACGTCATCGCTGTCGCACAATTAAAACGTACCACATTATTGTCGTCTCACAAAATACTTGTTTGTTTACCACTGCATTTTTATTAAATTAGAGGCTTTTGATTACTTTCCTGTACTTTTTATTTTCGTATTTTGTTATATTTTATAATATTTATGTATATTTCCCTCTCGTCCGTTCGCCATTTTCACTTCCGCACAGCCCAGAGAATTTCTGGCAATGCATGATGGGATATCTTGGTCGGGTTAGTGACCATCGGATGTACACTACATTTCGCGGTGAATTGTGGGATACATTGAGTGCACTATATAGTGGACATGCTATGATCCCTAAGCTTTCGGACACCACTACAAAATGGCGTGCTCACTAGTGCACTATATAGGGGTTAGGGAGCGATTTCAGACACAGCCACTGTTTTATTTGTTTCACCATGACGTCTTTTCCTTCCCCTTTTATTTATTATAAAACCAACGTGGACTGATGAGGAAAGAGAGAGTGTGCTGTTGACTTTAAGACGCCGCGCCATCTGACTCCTGTGGACTTAGAAGGAGCTAAAGATTTGAGTAGTGCGAATGGGACAGATGAAGGGATTCAGGGTGGAGATTAAACATTTAATCTTGACGTAGACACCAGTAGGTTACGTAAATCCACTTATGGCACAGATTACTGTTGGTAGTCTGGCGGAAATCGGATCACAATGGGGAGCTGAGTCACTCAGTGGGTCTCAGGCACTGATTTCGACCAAGATGGACTATGTTATATACAGAAGTTCCAACAGGACTCACAAGACTAGCTGTGTTCGCTTTGACAAAACCAGGGGACCAACCACAGGGCACCAGCTGCTCTAAAATCTGATTGGCTCCCACTGTGGCCCTCCATATAGTCAGCGGGTGATTGGTAGTTCACGAAAGGTTAGAGTCCATCAAATGAACACAAAGAGATAAATAAATGCCTATAACAACGCCAAAACACGGCAAGTACAAAATGACCACAAAGAGGCACAATTGCAATGATTGAAAAAAAAAAAAAGACACAAAAGGACAAATAACACAAAAAAATAGGCCACAGAGAAAGAAAGTCAGGTCTGGTTTTATATATATATATATATATATAAATATATATATAATAATAATATAATAATATAATAATAATATAATAATATAATAATGTATATGTATATATGTATATATATATATATTCTCATTAATCAATTCATAGTGGTACGAGGTTAAGAGTATGTTTACAGAAATTTTATATATATATATATATATATATATATGAAATTTTTAGTATTTGTCAAGGCCTTCTCTGAAGGCGTAGAAGGCCCTGACGGTTCCCCACTGATATATATACAGTATATATGTAAATTAGAAGATTTTCAGTCTTTAATGTTTCTTCTCTCGTCCAGAAAGATAATGTTCTTCTATTTCTCTTTTCTCCCCAGCCGAAGAGCAAGATCCATTACCACGTCGCTGTGATCATCAACTTCTTGGGTCACTGCATCTCAATGGTGGCTCTGCTAATAGCCTTCTTCCTCTTCTTGTGTTTGAGGTAAGCGCTGGTTCCACTGATAATGCCCGAGACATCACCGACGTGACAGAAATGTCACTGTTCTCGAGATCCCTCGCTCAAAGCCCCGCTCGTTCTTATTCCAAAACCGTTTGGTCATGGGACGAAAAGCGTCCCTATCTCAGTCCCACAGATGGAAAAGGCTTTAGACGCCTGGAAAAAACTAGGGCACATTTCACCACAAATGGGAATAATAGACCATCAGAGGGAAAATAAAATAAGATTTAAAAAAACAGGCTTGTGGACAACTAGAGGGGGTGGAATTTTATTTTATTTTTTTTTCCCCCTGACAAACTGAAGCAAACTGTGCATTTAACCAGAGAAAGGTCTTAGCACCCTCAACAGCCGGGCTGGTTATCGATCCCAGAGACGCCACCAGGGATGGAGAAAAGCGCGAAAGGACACAGGGTGACGCAATAAACAGAAGCAGTGCAGGGCAGCGTTTATGCACAACCCATGTCTGAGGGCCGCAGCGGCTCGGGTGGGGGGGGAGTGGCGGGGGGGGGGGGGGGGGGGAAGGGGTGGGGAAGGGGGGGGGGGGGGCAGGGGCGGAGGATGGGGGGGAGGGGGCG
>JAFBJQ010000109.1:0-14000 GCA_016785345.1 Trinectes maculatus
GCTTAGTCATTCTTCACTAATACTGAGTATTTTTTCTCTAAATTAAATTTAATTCTGAACTTATCTTCAGCTTAATTTCCTAAAAATAGGACAAACAAAATATGTAATTGCTTATATTTGGTGTATTTCACTTATTTTGAGGCTGTAAAAGTAAAATTTTAAGTAAGCTGATCTCAAAACCTGCCCTTTTGGCTTATTTTAGGCCTTTTTAATACATCTGTAGACATGCTTATTTCTAGATTTAACAATCTTAATTCAAGAAATCTTGTCAAGTGAAATTATCTTGCTGCATGGACAGATAATTTCACTTGTTTTGAGTACCTTTTCCCTAAGATTTAGTGTTTTTATCTTGTTTTCAGACGCCCCTTTTTTGCAGTGTGGCAGCAGAGGCTGGGCTGTGTCACTACACCAAGGTGAATGTGATCAGTGAACAGAGAAAATTAGAGGATTCTGTAAACAACAGACTAATGAGAGGAGATGTCTACCTTGTTGGCAGCAGGGCATACTGAAATAGCAAACTGCCAGAGGAGACCAGACACTTTATTCAGCTACCTCCTGTATTCTCCAAACTTTTAGGCAGCAAATCTGAAGCAAGGACTTTTGTGTCATTGTGAACGGTGTATAGAAAAACTGTGACATCAAAAACAGTGGTTTCCTTGCACTAATAGAGCTAAAGATAGGTTAATTAAAGATCTAATTAAAAACCCATATTTAGTACCAGGGTCACTGGCCCTTTTGTAACTGACTGGCTATCTGAAGCCTCTGTGCACAAAATCCTTAAGTGGATGATACAGCAAAGACAAAACATAACTGTTCTTTTCCTAGTTTTGTGAAAACATTTGTCAGGATGAAAAAAAGGTCCCATGATAGTTTTGTCAGGCAAGAACACATATGTAGTCCATTTACTCTTTTAGCCTATTTTTTATACATTTCATGTACATTTGTCTTCAGCCAGATGAAAGTGAGCAAAGTGACTTTTGATCACATCATCATAGCAGTCAAAGCTGGGCCAAAGAAACAGGAGTATTGAAAAAACGAATAAATAAAGTCAGAAAAAATGGGAGCATAAAAACCCCAAGAAAATAACTAAAAACTAAGAACCAAAAACCAACAGAGTGACACCAGAGCCAGTGGGCTGATGTAAGATCCTAAAAGTTTGAGGAGTTGCACAAATAAAGGGGAACAGCCACCCTTTAGGATGGAGTCCATGCAATATTTATTTAGCTTGGCTGCTACAGGCCACAAGAGAGCAAGGGCCACTGCTGCACACATAAGAAGAGCTATTTGGCCATAACAAAACTATAAATGGTGGGGAGGTGTTACACATATATAAGTACCAGGTATGGGGGATGAAGTTGTAAAAGCTCATAGAAAAGAGCATACTCTCACATTGATCAGGTTTCATTATGAAATTATGTTGTTATTTCCTTACTATATATTGATGAATCACCTGGTTGGCTCAGTTTAGAATCTCCCTGACAGTTAAGTGAAGTGAAGTGTAGGCTCATTTCACTGCCCAAGCAATGCTGCAAACAAAAAGGCTGAGAGCTAGTTGTTCAGTTTAAGCCTTTTAGGCAGCCACTGTGAGTGAGAACTACTCACATCTTGAAAAACAAGAGGATACAGAGCTCATTAATAATAGAGCAGACGATTATTAAAGTGCAATTAATTCTCGTCCTGGCACTTGTGCCCTCTCACTTGTACACAACCTTTACTCCGCAAAGCTCCACCACAGTGAAGGGTGTCATTCATATAAACATAAGCTTTCTTTCTTATCTCTGCATCTCTTGTTTTTCTTATATTTTCCAAATATGCCCCATGGAAGCTGAAAAAGCGCCAAGGAGATTTCTTCGTAAATTTAAAATAGTTAGACAACGGGTTGATTTCATTGGCTGCACCATCAGAGCATAAATGAGAGGTATGGTGTAAGCAGGTTGATGCACAATCATCCATCATTGGTTGCTCTGTCCTCTTTGTAAACAACTTACATTCATGCAATCGGATCAGAGAAACACAAGCTGTCAGCTAGTTGTTGCTATCAGACTCTCTTCAGTGAATATTGCTGCTACTGCAGATGTGCCAGAGCACACTAGTATAATTATCATTTCTAACCTCAATCAAAACAACTTGAGTGTGTAAAACTGAACATCAGTCTGCCAGCAGGCAATAATGACATTTCTATCATGACAATCAGGAAATTTAATTAACATGTTTTCTCTGACAGTGCAGTGTAAATTTACCTAACTTTATCTACATATTTATATATTTAGTTTTGTCTGAGATGTCTAAAGTTTTGTTGCAACTTTTTTTTTTTTTTTTTTTTACTACTCTTTTATTATCTGTTTAATGCACATTTCCTCTTGCTATCCCTGTGGCTGCTGTAACGTTGAAATTTCCCCACTGTGGGACGAATAAAGGAATATCTTATCTTATCTTATCTGAAAGTGGCACAGAGATCCTCATGTCTTTCAGACCACTAATAAAAATGTGTTCACACAGAAATCTGAGGAGCTGGTGGCCGATCCCCATTGTCACTTAATATCATCCCTGACTTGATGCTGGGCACAAAGCAAACCCAGCAAGCTTTCCTGATACGGCAGTTAGGCAAAAGACTGTGCCAAAGTCTGATGCTGGCCAGGAGGCTTGTTTCTATCCAAACAGGAACAAGCACAGCGAGTCAGTACAGTGGCTTACACACTACTACCACAGCATGGGAGGGCCACAGGCATTCTCTGGCAAATTCCCTGCCGGCGCGACAGTCGATGGCAACAGAAACAGTCATGAGTCATGCAGTCATAGGGGAGGGCAAGCCACAGAGGCAAGCTGTCAGGGTCTCTCAAGCATATGTGGTTATAGAGTGTTGGGATTGTAGGGGTCATTCAAAATAATGATGTGTCTGAGCTAACCAGGCAATGTTTATCCAAAGCCACTGATAACAAGAAAAGGATAATTTATGTTAACATATGTGTATTACAATTTATATATGAGGTAACAATACAGCTTTGACATCTTCCTTAATGGAATCGAATAAAAGACAAAATCTCATATTTCGACAAAGTTTAAATAAGTCACTTTATAAGTCTTTTACTCATCCCAACACAGACTCAACTAAACATGGAAACCTGAGCTACCATGTGAGACATGTTTCATACCAATATATTCCTATTAAAGCATATTTTTTTTTTTACAATATTTGACAGAATCTATCACTACATACATATATGGGATACAGCAGCGAACACAAAGTCAAGCTCTGTAATTCAAATTTTCTAGACGAGAACATTAATATGAGCAACTAGCAGCTCAGGATTTTTGAGGTCACCAGTTTCCACCTCCAAACCCACACACACACAAATGCATCCACATGCAACCGCACTTACAAGCAACTCATGAGAGAAAACAAAACATAAAAGTATATAATGTTAAAATATAACAGTGGACTGCAGTCCAGTTAAAATGGACTTAACAAAGACTCCCAGACTCCCGAGAGTTTCATTCTTGGCTCAGCAGCCCCACTCTGAGGAAAGAGGGGAAGCTGATGCTGCTCTGAGTGCCATGGCAAATAGAATGAGAAGAGAGGAGAATGAGAGATAGGAGAGTGGGGGGGGGGGGGATTGCAGAGATGAGGTTGGATGCCAGCTGATTGAAATAGATTTTTTCATGCAAAGTAGTAAAGGAGCTCAAAAACACAACAGTAGAGAGGAAATGCTGGCTGGGGGAAATACACTTGGCTTTTTTGCAGCTTTATCGGGAAAAGTGAAGGTCTGAGGATGTCTCCATAAAATATCTGCATAGCTAGACAGATGCTGTAATCAAATTGGGAATGAGTGTATGCATAGTGTCTGTTAAGACTTATTTATGTTCATAATTAGCATTTTACTACCAGGTGATGGACCTCAGGCAACCCCCTGTTGTGCACCCATCTGGGAAAGCTAATTGTACAGTGAACACATTGTACTGCTCATGTTCTCACAGAATTGTACACATACTGGTACAGATGAATAATGCTTTGAATACGTATAAGAGGATATACACCTGGTCATATGAAACCGAAATTATGGGGAACCCTAGGTGCCACAGGAGAGTAAGATTAATAAACTGGGAATCAGGATTCAGCCATCACCAGTTTGTTTGTTTTGTTGAACATAATTCATGTAAATCTACTAAAGGTTGAATAAATCCAACTAAATTCAGCATACACAACATAAAATCCAAAAAGGTTTTGGTTAAAATTAGGTTTAGGTTGGTGTGAGGCACATCGCTGGCATGATCGGGACAAGGGCCAAGTAAATGCATTAAGCAAATAAAATAGTCTTTGGTTGTAGCATAAGTCATGGCACGTGAAAAAGGGTGGCAAGTGGGGGAGTGTTTGACTGTGCATGAGAATGTAAGCACACGTGAATTTCAGTTACACAAACCCTGTGTAAAAAGCTTTTTTTTTAAAGAAAAAGAAGTGCAGCATCAGCATAGCTACAATCCCAGGCTTGGAATTAGCACAAGAACACCATGAGATGGATTCATGACATGGTGTGTGAATGTGAGAGTGCGGATGGCAAGGTGACCTTGAGGACAATGTCGGTGGGAATGTGTGTTTGTTAAACATGTAATGTGCAGTATATCATCACTATCAGGCAAACATGTTGAGCTTTGAATTTACATAATCTTTTATGACCATATATGACTATGTGAATATACTGTATGTGGTGTGTGAGTGTGCCAACCCCATGCCCCCTCTCTTCTCTGCCATCTGTGCTTCTGGCACGGCTCCTTAGTGACAGTAATGAAGAGGAACGCCGCCACCCCCAAACACACACTCCAACTCTGCTGCTTCTTTATCAATCTCTTGAACAATCCTTTTCTCCTTCAGCACCATTGATTACTCTCACATTGATGTAGGCAGTAGCTCGTACTGCAAACACAAGAAAATAAATTTACAAACAACTGAGGAGTCCCAGGTATCTCTGCTTTTCAAACGCACCCCTGAACTGCACTGCCTCAAAATCCACTTGCTTTGCTATTGATTCTTTTTAAACAGGACAGCACAGCATGTTGTCTCTTAAGTTCAAACAACTGAAAGCTCTCCACCCACAAAAAGGAACAAATCCTATAAGTCCAGGACATCTCAGGGCAGCACTGAAAAGAAACCCTAATGAGTTTCATAATACACACCGATCACCTACCATGACCTAAGTCATGAGTATTGACTTGAGCATATTTATTTGAATCAAATTAACTGCAAAATTTTCAACGCCAACATTTCACTGAATTATTTATCATATCTTCCAGAAATCTGACCTGAACTTTTACATACTGTACTGTGTACCCCCAAACAACCCAAAACAAATGGCAAATAATAAAGCAATGGCAAATAATGAATTAGTCTTCCGTTGCAAAAACCCTAATTAGTCTGGATATGAAGAATTGTTACCAACAAATTTGCCCTCTGACATTCACAAAACCCTGCACCGAGAACTCATCCACACTCAAGTACAAGTACCATTTTTCATCAGAGTATTTACTCTACTAGTCTCTTTAGAGACAAACAGTCAATCACACTCCATCACACCCTTGTTTATGCACTGGACTGCTTTGAGGGCAATAATTCAGGAGATTCTTTGGATGCTATGCCACACCAAAACCCAGGTCCAATGCCCTTTTCGTCCTGGTTGCCTCCAGTGATTTCTGCCTTGTGCCAGCTGGGCTTGTAGCAGATGGGCTGGATCGGCATGGAATCACACCAGCCGACAGAGTGGCATGACAAACACGCAGTCACAGGCCAACACAGGCATACTGTACACAACGTGTGCTGAGATCACATTGGATGAGCACATATTATAGTGCAGAATGCTGGTATGTGTATTAAAGTTCAAACGTATTTATATACATAGTATACATTAGAGACTATCAATAAACTTAAAGACTTACAGTTGCCTGCTGCACACGCACACACACACACAAACACTTTCTTCCTACCTGATGACCGTACAAGCTGCAGACACGCATTGACACCCCAACTCACACTCTTTGTATCAGATGCACTCCCAACCACACACAATCCACTGTGTCAATCATCAAATAGCAATAAAGGAGACACACACACACACAACCCTTCTCCATACTACACTCACTAGCCCCGACACTCTCATTCACACACAGACACATGGAGGGCGTATGTGTGCCCTCTGTGTTGTGCAGACAGTGATGATGGCCTGTGTTTGGGAAGTTAATGGCTGTTTGCTCCTCACAACCTTCACACTTGATTACTCCACTCGAATGGTGTCTGGACAACAGTGCCATGACTTGGAGACACCCCAACGCCTCTGTTCTAAAATGCAAAACACGTTAGAATTGTGAATGTGTGACTGAGGAGGCTCACTCACTGTTTCCCGCAGACCAGGTAGCAATTTGTGGTGACTGGGCATGACCGGGGCCATGGCCCAGGAAGGTGAGCACACACCCCCTTTAGGAGGACCTGTCTTTTCAAGTTTCATGTTGAGATTTACTTACCAAAATTGAAGTTACTGTTTAGTTTTGACTTTAATTTTTGCCTATTGTCATGGCAATCTTTAGATTATGTGACATTCAAGGAATAAATTGCAAAAACCAACTAATGCTGTAGATTTCAAATACTTAAGTCAACAAATGAAAATAAATAGTACAATATAACAATTTGAATATAATAATAAAATAAATTAAATACTATAATTAGATGTGGAGAGGAGGAGCGGGCGAATCAGCTGTCAGTGTATGTGTGCATGTATCAGTGATGCGCCGGTTGATCCACATTCAGCGGTTGCGAGTCACCAATAAAGCTAATAAAGACATTTCTAAAATAAGTGATCTGGAGGGTACATATTTTAATATTAATACTTGCGGTCCTAGTCACTTCTACGATTGCGGAAGCTTGCAGCTTAAAGGAAACATTGCTCGTGCACAATCGCAGCAGATTAGATGCAGCTTAGAGGGAACATTCGTCCAAGTGTATCTGCACACCACTGGCATGTCTGCCACTATCTGCCTCTCTCTCTCTCTCTCCACCTCTCCCTCTCTCTCTCTCTCTCAAAATCTCTTGCTAATTAAAATACAGTGTAAATTTATACTTTACTACTACAATAAGCCAGGCAGGAGATGTAGTAGTCATGTCGGGTAAGATTACCAACAGACAAGTTATGACATTTTGTCTGTGCCTTGGCCAATAAAATATTCACTGTACGTATAGCCTGATGAAATACCATTTCAGTTTTAAGAAGTGTCCTGAATGACCTCATATAGTTTGTCTGATAAATATTAAAGATTTTCATTTGAAGCAGTAAGTGAATCAAATGCATGTTATGAAAATAAATGGTCTTGGGGATGTCTAGGCATGTGTATATGTGAGCTAGTGTGCACACCAGTGTGCCTTTGCATGTGCCTCTAAATGCCAGACATAAGTTAACATCAAAAAAACTCGAGCAAATTATTATGATAAATATGCAAGGAGACATGTACATAAAGACCCCACTACATCTACCAACCAGATAACTCTTCCCATTCCTCCTCATTTCATTGTTGCTCCTGACTATGCTTATGGTTCTTTCCTCCCACTTTCCCTTTCCACTACTCAAACCTACATTTTTCAACCTTTAAACTATCAAGTTCTTCCCCTGTAAAGGTCTCTGTTCAACTATGCGTCGTGTATCTGTGAAAAGAGGGGAAGGGGGACTATTTGTGTGAGCACATGAAAGGCATCGATAAGTGGTTAGTGAAGGGTTTGGCAGTCAGATGAGGGCACGATGGCATGCTGACACAACAGCAAAACAGCCCCCCCACAGCTACATCCAAAACATCTCGAGCACAGTGCCGCATCACAAACAGGAAAAAAAGAAGGGTGGCCGAGAGTGTGTCAGTATGAAAACGCTTGGGGGTGCATGGCTAAGATAAGGCAGGGGTCTGTGAAAGAAGAGGAAAAAAAAACGGGAGGCGAGCCACACACAGATTATGACCCCCAGCCATGATTATCTTATGCTTGCCGCTCTGACCCCCATGCCAATTAGATAGACAAGGCAGCCCATGACTCTGTGTGTGCGTGTGTATGTGCATGCGTGTGTTTACTTCCCTTTAAGTGAAGCTAAATGTGTATGATGCTCAAAGACATTTGTATTCACTACCTGCTATCAGGAGCCACACAGTTCTTACTGTTCTGGCTGATGTGTAGGAGTGAAGCGATGTCGCCTTAGCATCCATGACAAGACAACATCTACTGATAACTTCTAGAACTGCAGACGGTCACTACAGGAAGACAAATTAGAGTAGGGAAGATGTTGAGAGGACAGCAGATTGATTTTGTGAAGCGAGAAATAAATCATACATTTTACCCTTACTCTCAAGAGTTTTAGTGCTCCCTTTGGAGCTTCACACACAGGCCACACATTTCTACCCTTTCTTGCTGCCATCTGCACCCTCTCTCATTGCTTTCCCTTTACATTGCTCACCCTCCACTGCCTTTTTCTAATCAGTTTCCTTCATCCTTGAGTTTTCTTTTTTCCTCCCCTCCTCATCTCGCTCACATTCGTATTCTAGAAAAAGGTCCTGGGGAATGCTGATTTATGATTTAAACCACATTTCCCAACATGCTGTGGCAGGAGGGTACTGTCCCATGGGATAGCCATCAGTCCTGCAAAGCATTATGAATTTCGACAGCCCCAGGCAGCTGCCGGCTCTCTCATTAGAGTCAGTGCAATGAGTCCACATCTAACCTGTCGCTGGTGCTACATAGCCCTACACTGAGGCAAACATATCATGGACCAAGGCTAAGACAGCTTCAAGCACTGTTGACAAAACTGAAAACATGAAATGATTAAAATACAAACAAACTGTATAGGTCCCTATAGCCGGAAAGCAGGCTTTAACTTGTTGGGTCCACAATACTAGACCAGACCCTAGGAGAGATGACACACACTACACCTTTTTTCTGCCTTTTCTAAATTTCACAAATCAAACTGTCCAGACTACAAGTCAAATGTTAAACATTGGAAAATGTGTGACACAAAAGCAGCACAAGTGTTATTTTCCCATCCAGTTAGGACTGAATAGATTTTATCTTAAGTTCGAAAGAGAACAGAGACAGGCGGGAGACAAGCCAGTGTCATCTTTGTTGACTCTTCAGTTACTTAGCATCTTATTAAGTTCATTCAAATGAATCAAAATGTGTTTAAAAAAACATTTTTTTCTTCTTTGACTTATTGTTTTTTAATGGCAGATAGCAAAACACAAGTTCATTACCGCAAATGATAGCCTGAGCTTACAGAAATTAGACTGGCTCTGTCACTTAATAAATAAGTGACACAGCCAGAACTCACAGCACACTATAACATTATCATAAGCAGGCACATCTCTGCATGTACAATTTATCACACATGGATGTTTTCACACAAACACACAAATGGACATTCCATTCTAGATGTAGTGGAGGAAAATGCTCTGATTACAAATTCCTTTGAAGTTCATGTTGGCTTCAAAGCACTTTATTAGGCAATTTCAGTTTAGCATGGGTCATTTCTATTAAAACATGCAAAGAGCAAAATATGATAAAATATGTGGAAATTGATTGAAGTTGCAGAATGAATATTTTTGGATGTTTTTCCCCTGTCATTTAAAGATGATTTGTGAATGACAGCACACTATTTCTTGGCAACTTCCAAAAGTGCTGCATATATCCTATATGTTTACTCACTGGTGCTCAGGAGTGTACTATCATCACATCAACTACTATTAATTATATTTAAATCTGTTAACTTGTGAGATTTTTGCAATTAACTCCTGTTGCTGAACTAGATGATTGCCTTTAAAATAGATATATTTATATCAAATGCCGTACCCTCTTTAAGGGTGCACATATCAAGGGTATTATGTTAATAACACACTCATCGTATTGGTTCATTGCATCAAATTTGGCCTGGAGTTTTGGAGGATAATATGAACATTAAACATAAAAGGGCTATCGTCCATTGGAGCATTAAATTGCCTTTAGAAATCAAATCCCAACCCAAGCATCTCCAAAATAAATGTAATACAGCTCACTGACTCTGCTACATGCTAAAACTTCACAACCTGTAGGGATGTTGTGGGTACTGGAGGTACCTTCTAGTGTCTACTGCAAATTCATCGTTGACATCTATTTGTCTGAGAAAGGCCACGATGACTCATGATCTAACTGAGTGACTGGAAACTGATGCAAATTCAATATTTGTGAAAGTAAGAGGGCCATCTGTTTGGAGACATGAGGAAGCGTTGGGGCAGCAGATAAAAATCCAATTCAATACAAATGACGCAGAACAAACCATACATTTATCATATGGTGAAAATAAAAAAAGGCCAGGCTACTTTCTATCCCTGAACATGTACTGTATCTGCATTGGAATAGCTCCAGGGCTGCATAAGCTCTGCTACACATTTCAATATCCACCACTTTAAAAAACACATGTGGGAAGAGAATGACACCTGACAGCCTGAGTGAAAACAGCCAAGACTGCAGAAGGTGACAGCTTCGATGACACATATGCTGTATTTGAGTGTGTGGGTTGGTAAGGGGATGAAATCTCAGATTTATTTCTCTCCCCACAATACATGTGATATCGATGCATCTGATCGCACACATGCATCTGTGAGCATCTACATCAGTGGAATAGCACATATCTGTAATAGCATTGGATAGAAATGTACAAATCTTCGAGCAATATTAGTTATCATTGATATTCTTACTATGCTATGGTTTCTTAGATAAAAAACTATCAACACACCCAACATCCACTGAGCTAGAAAATTACTTGATCATGGGACAGGGACCAAGTCACTGGAAAAATATACTGAGGTATTTAGTTACAATGACGTAAAAATCAATAGGATTTGGTGCATGCTTGCAAATGGATTGATTTCCTTATTGTTGTCTCACTACTGAGTCTTGCAATTAATTTGATACCACATGTTTTCGACTCACAGAGCAAGGTTATCCACATTGACTAATCTCACAACACTGGTCAATAAAGTCAAATAGGGCTGAAACGATTAGTCGACGACGTCGACTATTAAATGTGGTCGACCAGAAATTTTGTGGTCGTCTAGTCGTATATTATTTTAACATGATGAACGCCATTCAATTCATTAGAATACATGCAAATAAAGTTGCAATGCACCACCGGAAACGTTAGGGGCAATAGCCTGCACCATCTGCGTCCATATTGAGCTAAACACTGAAGAAGTGTAATAGCAAAGTCGATGCAGTAGCAACGATGGCTGAAGCAGAGGTGCATAGTGATGTTAGCGTGAGACCGCGAATGTCTAAAGTCTGGGAGTATTGTCGGGAAAATAAAGAAAATAAACACGTCAAGTGCACTATCGGGAGTTTTGGCATCCAAAGTCCCGGATGGGTAAGTTGTTCTCTTTTTTTAGCCTACCTTTCAAAAAATGCATCTCTCCGTATAAAGTAACAATAGCTAGACTACTTTGAGGCCCCTTTCTTAAAAGATGATGTTAATTTCGTTTACACGTACCAGGATATCCAAAGCCGACGACAACCGTCATGTTACGGTGCTAAAACTGTGTTTCACCTTTTCACGTGTCTGAGGAACACCCAGAGTTTTTCAAAGTAACGTTAACGTCATTTTCAGTGACTGAATCAGCGATAACCTCCGGTTAAGCCCCATTTGAAAAAAATATGCGTCTTTACTATTATATGCATCACTAGTGGACACATTGCCTCTAATACTTGTCACAAAAAGATACACTGGTTTTCAATGAAATCCAATTAATACCCAACTTTGTTAAAAACGGGAAACGTAGCAAATAAATAATCGATAATAGAAAAATAATCGATAATCGAAAAATTAGATTATAGATTAGTTGACTACAAAAATAATCGTTAGTTGCAGCCCTAAAGTCAAATACAAAACATCCCTCTAGCATAGCTTAACATAAAGAGCAGCCAATGCTGTGACAACCAATGGCTCCAGAAAACTATTGCTTAACTTGAATCTAACCATGTAACCGTATCCTCTACACCAGGGCTGGCCAACCCGAGGCTCCCGAGCCGCATGCGGCTCTTACGTTCATATTGATGTTTCGCTTAGTTTAATACGGTATTTTCGTCAAGCGCGCATGTGCGTTGGATGGAAATACCTCAAAGTTTCCTAGTAGGAGCAAGATCATCAACAATTTGTGTCAAGTTCGCTCTCAAAATGGCAGGGAAAAAATGCACAGCAAAACAAAAATAAGAAAATGAACACAGGACGTTTTTAAGAGGGAGAGTTTATATTTTTTTGTTGAACGTAACGGCAAGCCATTCTGCCTTATATGTCAGGCATCATTAGCGCATTTACAATAAATCTGGCTGAGCAAAGGTATGTGTATGTGTGTGTGTGTGTGTGTGCGTGTGTGTGTGTGTGTGTGAGGAAGGGATGGGGTGATGTTCATGTGTGCCCATGCGTATGATGTGGCTCTTTGCAGTAACACAGTAAAGAATGTGGCTCTTGGTCTCTGCCTGGTTGGCCACCCCTGGTCTACACTATCTGTGCTCTATATGGTTACAGGTGCAATAAACACGCTTGTGGTGTGGACGGTTTTATTTAATGAGCCCATCACATGCACTAACCCTAACAAAAGGAATTATGAAGTCACATGGTTAACAAGTCAGAAAGTCGAACCAGGTTTTCCTTTTTAAATGAAAAGGGCAGTGCTGGCAAATGACCAATAGAAACAGTCTAACAGCAGCAGACATGTCTATTTCCAACAGTATCAGCTGCAAGTACAGATGATACTTTAGCCACATAGAAAAGTTAAATAGATAACAGCTCTAGCTGTCAGGACAGCTTGCAGGAAAAGACTAAAGTGAAAACGATTTAAATGACTAGCTTAATAAGCTTACAATAGCACAGCTTCATCATTAGGGCTCAAGCAGACCACAATAATATTTTCACAAAATGGCAATTTTATCCTTGTATTTCAACACTACCCAGTGGTGTCAAACAAAATTGGGAATAAAATAAAAAAGTGTATCAATTATTAGGTTTAGTTCTTTAATCAGTTTCCATTGTAGGAAGATACCAGCATACAATAAAATGATGATAGCAGAAGGCCCTACAATGGAGTACACTCCTGTTGAGGAGCTGGCACTTTGTAATAATGAGTGTTGCCCTATAATAGAAGGGTTAGGAGAGGACTGTCATCAAATCTTGGTGTAAGGAGTCAGTTTCAAACAGGAAACATTTACCCAGGTTGTGCGTCCGTGAGGCATGCTCGTTATTAAGCTCAAGAAGCTGACTCTCTATCCAAAATGTTGTCTCTATTGAAAACTAGGGCTGCGTAAAAAATCGATTTAATCGATTCTGGATCGATTTCATTCAAATTCTGCAATATCGATTCATAGGGTATGAGATCGATTTTTCCCTATGAAGTCAACCCCAGTAGTATCGTGCGTGATGCAGCAGTGGCCAAGCGGAGCTCAGTTATTGTAGAAATACTACAAACCTCAGAAACCACTTGACAAGGTATCACACTATGCTAACGTTAGCTTCCGACAACAAGCCGTCCGGGGCAAAACAAAAGAAACTGAGTGATTCACTAACATTACCAGCCGATTCTCCGCGAGCTATAAAGATAACAGAGGCCATCACAACTTTTGTCTGCAAAGATTTACGCCCGTACTCTGTAGTGGAAAACGAAGGCTTCAAGCGGCTCGTTCATGTGCTCGATCCACACTACGTTATGGTGCAACGTAAACATCTGACCGAAACAGTTATCCCCATGATGTATACACGTGTGAAAGACGACATCCTAACGAAAATGCAGTCAGCAGAGAGAGTCACTTGCAATTCCTTTATAATTTCAAAATTGCACTTTTGAGACTTGTGACAGTTTTGTTTACAGCTGAAGTTAAAAATATCCAATTTACAAGTTTGCACTTAAAACCTGTTGTTTATGGTGAAAAGAAAAAATAAAGTACATTTGTATTTTGTAACACAGTTGAG